>CABHPR010077052.1:0-54486 GCA_902168415.1 Peromyscus melanophrys
AAAAAAAAAAAAAAAGAAAGAAAAAGAAAAAAGAAACCAGGCTACAAAATCCATTATGAGCAAACCAGAAAGCAGATTTCCACGACTTCTGCTTCAGTTCCTGATTCCTTCCTTGACTTCCTGTCCTCAGTTTCTTTAGTGACAGAGCGTGATCTACAAGTTGTAAACTAAAATAACCCTTCCTTCCCCATGTTGTTTTTGGCAGTGGTGTTTATCCAAGCAACAGAAATCCTAAATACGGAAACCTATTCACTGGAGAGGTGCAAGGACTCAGTGGGTAAAGGGGTTTGGTGCCAGCATGATAACCTGAATTTGGTTCCTGTAACCTACAAGGATGAAAGAAAGAATTTACTTCTATGAGTTTTCCTCTGACATTTACACACATGCAATCTCAGAAAAATCATGCACATATACATGCATAAGCATGCATACACTCATACATAAATACACACAAAAATAAATATATTAAGCAAAACAACTTCAAACCTACTCACCTATTTTTGTTCATCTTGAAGATATATTTTTTTACCACAATTATGAGAAATATTGTTTTGAGGAGAGCACGTAGGATCCTCCATCTCCCTCTGGTCAGTTCTTTCAGTGGACCAGAACTTAATATGAAAATCAAAAACCACAAAATAATGAGGCCAATTAGATCTTGTCATAACAGGGGACAAGTGAAAGCATTTGATCATCAAAATCACATTCAACACAGTTACAGTAATGTATAAAGAACACCAAGTCAAAGTACTATGAATATTTAAGATTATAACACTGGCTAATAGATCATGATTTTCCTAGAAATTATAAAACATGAAACAATTGAATTCTCACTTGGTAAACATGCACAGAAAAGTTTTGTCAAGTAAACAGAAGTCTGATGTGAATCTCTGAAACTTGTGACCCCTCAGTTGTTCAATTTGAATTAATTAATTGGTCCAGACTCAGTAAAATGTCTTGGTCTGTTTGTGATGCTTTAACAAAACATAATAGACTAGGTAATTTATAAATATCATGAAATCCTATTGTGATCTGAGAGCTTGTGAAATCAAAGATGAAGGAGAATATAGAGTCTGTGTATAGTGATGCATGCTGTTCATGTTAGGGGGTACTTTACCCCCAGATAGAATTAACTGTGTTGTTACATGTTGGAAAGGACACAAGACAAAAATAACACATGCTACAAACTTAAACTTCTTTTTTTTTGGCCAAGCATCTTATCTCCACACACAATGGCTCCAATATCATGACTTAAGTACTCAAGTAAGGAACACACCTCCTAAATGTTTGCTGAATTGGGAATTTGATTTCAACACAACTTTCAAAAGGGATGTAAATGAAATCATAGCAGAAGTGGAGGCTGGTTTACTTTGACAAAACTCTAAGTAAAATGATGGAAATTTTCCAGTTAATTTTCCTCCACATTCTCAAGAAAATTTATACCTTTTTAATATTGTAAAACTACATTAATCAAAATTTCAGTATCTTCTAGAAAAGGGCTGTGACATTAGATCAAGAAGTCAAAATATCACTGTGACCCAGCAGTAAGATTACTAAATCACTGAGGCCAGAGGTTCAATAAAATTTTGTTTCAGATCCATTACATTGAGTCTCTGGGTTCTCAGAAAACTGGTTATTAATCACAGGGATAATTATGAAGCTAATTCTCCAGTTGCACAATGCAATATTAGAATTGGCATGTTTTTCAGCAGGGATAATCTCTACATTGTTTTTCTAAACCTGTAGAATGAGAGTTATTGAATTGGAAAAGTCTGTGTAAAAGCCAGTGAATCTTTCTCCATGAAGAGAAAAAATTGTTAACAAAAAGCAATGTGTAATCCCTTCAAGAATTATAAAGATTAGTAACACTTTCATGGTCTTGAAAACAAAAGGATAATGATTTCAACACATATTCTAACTCCTATATACAGTCTATGAAAAAAACAGATTGTGGAGAAAGACAGTGTATCGCCATAAGTTTAACCAGGTGTTGATTTCAATTACAGCTGATGTGAAAGATGTACTTTCATTGCTTCAGTAAATTAACACAATTCTCAGTACCTGATGTACAGCTGTTGATCAATTAAATGTCTTTTCCTCTGTAACTGTCCATAAAACTCACCAGAAATTGTAGGCTTTTCACAGGCAAGACCAGTAACAAACAAACTTTTGTTATTCCAGCACATGGATTTTTCAATTAGCCAGCCCCATGTCATAATTGACTGCATAGAGAACTTAAAACTCACTGTATTTTTTCTTTCATAAGTTATTACCCCAGCTCATTATTTGAGTGAAATTTTAATGCTAGACTACAGAAGTAATACTTCTTTAGATTCTTTTTCATGAGATGTTTGTGCAGAAAAAGGTAGAAAATAACTGTGACTGAACTGTAGAGGTAGATACCAAATGATGAGGTGCTATTCAAAGTAAATAAATGACTGAAATTCAATATTAATAATAATAACAATAATAATTTGATTAAAATGTCAAATGACCTTAATGGCTTCTTTTCAAAAGTGGCTAACACATATATGAAATAAATGTTCATCATTACTAATCACTAGTAATAGGAAAACAAAAATCCCAATAATTGGTTAAATAGTTTATAAAGAACTAGATACGCATGCTTCTCAGTTTCTCAGCACAAAAAGTAAAACATATTTATGGAAATGAAAAATGCTGGTTATCACAGTTTAACCAGTATATGTTGTATAGATATATCAAAGTATGATTCAATGCTGTATAAATACTTATAGAAATAAGTGTAGAAAACGAAAAATAAACTTCCAAATATTTTAAGGTTGAGTTGTTGTGTCAGACCTCCTTTCCCCACCCCAACTGAGGAAGTATCAGCACCATTTTCCCACATTGGAGCTTACAGACAAATGTTTATAAGTCTCTGGCTCCTTTACCTCAGCAAACAAAAAGCTCCATAGCAGGTTCAGGAGACTGTGAACACTACTCTGAATATTGGAACATTGGACCTAGCAGATGTCATGGTGTTTGGAGACATAGTGGAAATAGAGGAAGGTTGTAGTGGGTTTGTTTGTTTGCTTGTTTGTTTTTTGTTTGGTTGATTGGTTTGTTTAAGTTCTGGAATCTAAGATATGCCTTCACAATTCTCAAGCAAGACTAGAAATAACAACGTTCTTCTTGAGGGTGGACCTCAGTCTTCTCAAGGCTTTGCTAGTTATTCCGTGTTTAATTATAAGATATGAACTTGCACTTGATGTGAGCTTCCCACCTAAATTGCTGGTACCTGGCCTAAAAAGTTAGAAAACTGGACATACATAGCCCTATTATATCAGCTGATAAAAGGTGCATACACATGATTTGGGTAAACATTCCCTGAAGTCAGGCATGTGTTACATGAATAATTTACCCTAAATGCCCACCTTTTTGACTACTACTGCAAATAATCCTCTGTAATGAAATAGCTACATTTTTTTCTTTTGTGAAAGTATTGAACAATTCCCCTTCCTCAAAGCAAAAAATAAAAAATAAACAAAAGCAAATATTATGTATTCTTTTTTCTGCTACAGTTGAGCAAACATGCTTTTCATAATCTTACAGTTACCAGCTACCAACTATGTTATCTTTGTTAGAGAGGTAATGTGTGTGTTTCGCTTGCAGAAACATAGATTCTTCAGTGTTCCACCAGATGTTCACTAGCACTAGCGCTTACATTTTTCAACATTTATTATTAATAAAAACATTGATTGTTGG
Source organism: Peromyscus melanophrys (assembly GCA_902168415.1). Classification (NCBI taxonomy): domain Eukaryota; kingdom Metazoa; phylum Chordata; class Mammalia; order Rodentia; family Cricetidae; genus Peromyscus; species Peromyscus melanophrys. The sequence continues at coordinate 3,727 of CABHPR010077052.1, forward strand.
AGAGATAGAAGGCTGAGAAATGTGAAGCCAACAATACAAACTTTTCGTAAAAGAAAACAAATTATATTCACCTTTGTACACAAAGGCAATAATCACAGTGACAGACACACCTAAGGGTTAATTACAATGTTTTAGGAAACAGACTAAGGCATATTTGTATATCCCCTGTATCTATGCACTACTTGATGTAATTGGAAACTTAAAAGATAAATATTCATTTCTAACTCTTTGATTCTATATTTTGCATTTCTGGTTGGATATATCCCTAAACATTTATTTCCCACTGGCAGAAAAGTGCAAAAAAAAAAAAAAAAATCAAAGTCAGACTAAAACCTAGGAAAAAATAAATAATTGCCCCTGAATATTCTGCGTCAAGTGGAGATTCTGTAACATCAACCACACTTCCCCAGATAGCCATCATATTTCCTTCAAAAATTATTTATATTCACTGAAGTAATTGATTTATGTTGAAAGTAAGATCAATGGAAATCTAAGGGCTTTTATCATAGAACAAAATATTCAGTGAACAAATTTTCCTAGTTTGCTTATGAGTTCTCATGGTAGGCAGCAAAGAATTATTTAAACCTGTGCTGAGATTGACTCCAGGATATTCTGCTTCAATCTGTAACACATTAAAAGTCTTTGGTACCTGTCCTTATTAATCATAGCATGCACATTCCTAATGTAAAACCTGAACTCCCAGTTTAGCTGGTATTAGACAAATTTCTTGCAAACATGTTAATTGATACTTGTTTTAGCCACTGGATTTGGGTGCTTTGTATACAGACATTTTTCATCAAAATATTACAGATAGATGGATGTTTTCAATTAAAATAAAAATCACCAAGTCTTTTTTAATCTCTGTCTCTATCTATGTCCTTTTATGATGGCTTGGATTTCTACTTTCTGCTACAGAAAGCTATATCTCATATGATTTAAGAACCTTTTAAAAAGTATAGATGGGAAAGAACTAACACTGGAGATAATTTGCATGCTACCTATACTGAAAATATGTTATATGCATTTTAACCATGTAATGAATATTAAAATAACTTATATATTAATTTTCATATTAGGACTCTGGTGTATAGTACCTTTCTCAGTATATTATATTTCTTCCATTAGTTACAAAGTAAGAAGATTTTTTTAATTAAAATTCTAACATTCCCTTACCTTTTACATTTTTAAAAATTTTCCCTTCTTATCTAAGATGTAAATGATCACACATGAATATGCTACACACCCTCTGATACTTGTTCAGAATATTTTATAGAATACATTTAAAGTACCAAAACCATTTAAAGCAATACATTATTTTTATTACATACTTATTACTCCTTGACAAATACTGTAAACTTCTGATAATTTTATCTATCTTCACTTTTGTATGTTCACACATAAATGTTGATAATGCTTTTGCAAAGGGCTTTCTGTTTGCTGGAACAAGTGTATCCAGGATCTGATGGGATGTCTTAAGGTGAATTGTCAAAGTCATACACAAAGCCTGTTGCTCAGGCTGCTATTGTACTTTGTCATGAATCAACAAAGGTACCGACTTCCCCATATTACAGCTCTTTTCCACTGCTCCCTGAAGGATCCATATGTAGTTTTTATCCAATGCAAAATTTTACACAATTAATCCTTAAATGATTCACATATAACTTTCTTAGTTATTTTGTTCAAGGGAAATGCCATCATTTGTTCTTATGGTAAAGTGGAATTGTTTTCAGATTATGAAATGATAATGAGTGTGTAGCATATCCAGATAAGGTAAGTTTTACATTTAATTGTTCATGTCTAGATTTCACATAAAATCTCTGAGAAATAGTCAGATTATGACACGTTGGAAACTACTCCCACTAATCAAGTGTGAGAATCCAAACAAAATACATGACACAGATGGACAGTTGGTTTCTTTTCCATTGAGCATGTAATGGGCTTCATGAAATTGCAGCAGCTGTGATGAGAATGGTGGATGTCCCCAATCTATGCTTCATTTAGCTTCCAGAATTCTAAGAGGCTACATTGTGTGGAAAACACACAAAAGAAGGATTTTTCAGCAACACAACCCAAGATCCTGAAGCAGTTCCATTTTCAAATAGAATTTTTAGCACTCACAAAAAGCTGGTACTTCTGTATTTCATCCTTTTAAAAACTTTACCATTAAATTTGATACTTCTTTTTGTATTGCAAAATACATGCTCTCTTAGATCTGGATTCCTTGTGACGGTCATGTAAGACTGACACAAGAAATGTAAGAGGTATGCGGTAACTACTGTGTCCAGTTATTTGCCAATAAAGTTTGTTTATGTTTACAGATACCAATTAGGTTATATTTGTATGTCACATTGTATATTAAAAACATTCTCTTGTCAAATGGAGGTGGTAATGTTTGTTTCACCTTTTCTGAGGTGACATAATTGCTTGACATAAAACAAATAAAAACGCTGTGAGATGTAAGTAAAGGATTGTTATTGTGTGACACATAAACCAGTTAAGGGGAAAAAAGAATGGGACAGGACACTTAAAGTAAGAACTGGGCTCGGATTTTGTTTTATTACTTACAAAATATATAAACCTCAGAACTCCTTTACTTTTTCACTGAGATTCAAACTCGGCATCCATAAATTTGAATAATTATAAATGGAGAAATAGGGTTCATGCTTGAAAAAAAATAGACATTTAGTATAAACTGAAGTATAAACTGATATATTATAATCATTTTAATTATTTAATTTTTTTGACAAGAATCTAAATTGACTTAGCTGGCAGAGAGATGCTTGTCACCTAGTCAGACAAGCTGAGTTTGATTCCCACTGCCCATACGGTAGAAGAAAAAAAATCTGAAATTTTTACACACACACACACACACACACACACACACACACACACACTCACACATTCCCAGTGATTATTTTTAAAGGAATAAACAATTGACAGGCTAGATGAGACACATTTTCACAAGAAATAAATTATGCATACTAAAGTAAATTTAAGGAGGAAGAAGAAATGTAATGATAATTGCTGAAGAAAATCACCACTCATTAGTTCTCCAATTAGAATACCTAAAATTTACAACATCTCTGCTCAGCACCATATGATGACTGTGGTCTTGGAAGAACACTAAATTATGCATCAGAGACAACTCTGCTGTAAATAAACTCTTGTTGGATTTCTAGACTTTGCAATATAACTTTCCCCCACTTTTCAAGAATTGACCAAGTTACACAATTTCCAGAGAGAAAGAGATTTGGATATTAAAGTATATGAACATACATCAATCACAGTGGACAATGTTGGTTAGTTGAATTAAATCAGCAATGTGAACATGTATTATTTCCTTTGAGGTCTTTTCCAATGTGGTGTGAGTGTTAAGAAATGAAGCCATGGGCTGGACAGATGACTCAAGGACTAAGATTGTTTGGTGCTTGACCTCTCTATGTTCAGTGAAGGTGTGGATATTTTCCTAAGCAATACAACCCAGCTGTTATTTTTCAGAGAGCAATACTCTGTCCTAGCACCAACCTGGGTTGTTTAAGGATCTCCATAGGAACCCCAGGGCCAATAACTCAACTGAATGCAACCCAGTCCCATCAGTGGAAGCCTTGCCTGGCTGCAAAACATGGCCAGCATCCTCCATTACTAGGAAGTCTAACTAGAGTTACACTAATAGACTCCAGAAAGATCTACTGCATCAGGTTTCCATACACCTCTCTCCCCACAAGTGCCCTGCAATCAAACTGTCTCTCCCTGCACTCTCTCCCTAATCCCTTCCTCCCCACCTCCCCACACACAGACCATATTTCTCCTGCTCCTGTCTCCACCTGTCCCCAGCCCACCTATGAAATCTATTTCCTCTACCCAGGAATATCCATGTATTTCCCCAAAGCCTTCCTCTTTATCTGACTTCTCTGGTTCTGTGCATTGTAGCTTGATTATCATTTACTCAACAGCTAAAATTGACTTACATGTGAATACATACCACATTTTTCTTTTGGGGTTTGGGTTATCTCACTCTAGATGCTTTTTTTCCTTGTTGCAATAATTGGCCTGTAAATTTTATGATGCCATTTTAAAAAGTGGTTATTTATTTTTTGTTTGTTTGTTTGTTTGTTTTACATCCACGGTTTTTCCTGCATCTCTTCCCAGTCCATCTCCCTTACCTCCCCTCTGCCCCTGCCCCATCCACTCCTCCTCCAATCCTTTTCAGGAAAGGGAAGGTCTCCTACTGATATTAGCAAAACATGGCATATCAATTTCATATCAACAAAACACCTCCCCTTGTATCAAGGCTGGGCAAGGCAACCCAGTGAGAGGAAAAGGGTCCCCAAAGCCAATTCAAGAGCCATTCTCCCACTGTTAGAAATCCCACAAGAAGACTAAGCTACACATCTGTCACATATATGCAGAGGGCCTAAGTCAGGCCCATGCAGGCTCCCTGGATGTTGGTTCAGTCTCTGTGAGCTCTTAGGAACTCAGATTAGTTGATTCTCTGAGTTTTCTTGGAATGTCCTTGACCTTTCTGTCTCCTTCAGTCCTTCTTCCTTATCTTCATCAGGATTTCTCAAGCTCAACCTGGTATTTGCCTGTGGGTCTCTGCATCTGTTTCCACCAGTTACTGGATGAAGTCTCTCTGATGATGATTGGGCTAGACATCAATCTATGAGTACAGCAGAATATGGTTAAACATCATTATGTTGACAGTTTTTTTTCCTCCAGTCATGCTTGGTTCTATCCTAGGTCTCTAGGCCATCCAGTCTCTGTGTCTTGACACTACAGGCAATGTCAGGGGTCAGCTCACTCTCATGTTATGGGTCTCAGGCTAGACCAGTGATTGTTTGGCCATTTCCACAATCTTTGTGCCACTCTTAGCACATCCCATAGGCAAGGCAGAGTGTAAGTCAACGGTAGTGGTTGGGTTGATGTCCCAATCTCTCTACTGGAAGTCTCGTCTGGCCACAGGAGATGGCCAGCTCAGGCTATGTATCCTCTATTGCTAGGATTCCTAGCTGGGGTCATCCTCATTGATTCTTGTAATTTCCCCTTACAACAGGTTTCTGCCTGACCCTGAAATGCATCCCCTTTCCAGCTGTCCCTTTTGGTACTCTCTCTCAACCTTCATGTGATCCCTGATGATCTGATTCCCACCTGAACCCAGCCTACCAACTAAGTCTCTTCCATATTCCCTACCCAGGGAGATCTGAGCATCCCCTCTTGATCCCCCCTTGTTACCTAGCCTCTCCAGATGTGTGGATTGTAGCACAGTTATCCTTTACTTTAGAGCTCATATGCACTTATAAGTGAGCACATAGCATGTTTGTCTTTCTGGGTCTGGGTGTTCTGTTCAGAAAGCTGTCTCCTGTGCCTGAATAGAGCCTTCATCCCTTCACCCTAGTCTTTTTAGCATGAGAAAGTACTCTGCAGGTTAAGGAAAGAGAAACCTAGACACGAATCCAGGCACTAAATCCTTGGCCTACAATCTGTCCTGCCTGCAAGATTTGCTGATGACATCTTGGAACAGAACATGTGGGAGTGGCCAATCAATGTCTGGTTTAACTTGAGTCACATGCCCTGAGAGGGGACTCATTCACTACAATATTTCGATGTCCAGGAATCAGAGATCTAGAACTGCCCTCCACCAAAAAAAGTCAATGAAATGATTCTTAATGATCAGTACCTGTTCCAGTCATCATTACTGTCTTTAAAACATTGTCACTGTAGAATTAACCTGCTATCTGACATAAATCAAAACCTCAAGGGTGGAAAAATACATTCAATACATTTGTGTAAAAGTATTAGGGCTTTTTTTGTGGTTGAGTCTCTGTGTAACCTCTCTGGCCTGCAACTCACATGCATATAATGCCTATGGAGGTCAGAATAAGGTGTCAAATACCTTGAAACTGGAGTTACAGATGCTTGTGAGCTGCCCAGTAAGTGCTGAGAATTAATCCCAGGTCTTCTAATAGCATCCAGGGCTCTTAACCATGTTTCCAGTCCCAATATTTTGTGTTCAACATTAATTTTGAGAAACAATGAGATTTTTAATAATGTTTTTATATCACAAATTTGTGTGACTACAATTGTATGACACAATTATTGTGGAGACTTGAATTAATGCCAACTCACTAACTAAGGAACCAGTGGTGGAGCAAACTAAGAGTACTATTGAAGTCTAGTTTGGTGAATCAATGAGTATATTGTTGTTAGTTACAGGAGTATGGGTAGAGTTACTTATAGGAACGAGTATAACTCAAAAGCAACATTAAAAAATTAATCATACTCTACCCTAAATTTTCCTTTTCATTTTATTAAAATTAAATATCTTTTAAAATAATGATTTTTTTTAATTTTTAAATTATAAAGAGAACCCTTTGGATATTATATGGAGTCCATATTTACATCAAAAGCTTTATCTGTAAAATTTTTTTTTTCTGTAACCCTGAAAAGGACCTGAATTTAATATCCTGAATCCATATCAAGCAGCTCCCAACTATCTGGTTACTTCAGTCCTAAGAATTCAATGCCTTCTTCTAGTCTACACAGGTACTTGCACATACCTATGCACACATAAAATTAAAAATAGAATAATAAATTAAAACCAGGCCAAGAAATGGTTTAGTGGTTATGAGCATAGATTCTTCCAGAGAAGCCTGGCTCACTTTGCAGAACCCCTTTGTGGCTCACAACCCTCTGTAACTCGAGTCCCAGGAATTCACTGCCATCTTCTGGCTTTCAGAGGCATCAGGCACACATGTGGTACAAAGACGTATATGCATACAGAACAGTCATACACATAACATATCCATCCTAAGTATCTTACAAAGCTACCTCTGCATTAACAATGAGAACTAAAGGAACAGAGCTGAACTTGTAATTTTAAAAATTCCCTGGTAAATTTAGAGCTTTCAAGTTTATTCAAATCTAGAAAAGCCTAAAAACAAATGCTGAAGTGATAATCAAAGTCTGTTAACAATTCTGGTTAATGACTCAACTTCTTCGATCTCATGAATCTCCCTTAAGAGCTGATTAACCATTCGAAAACAAAACACTCTCCTAAGAGAGCTACATGTTGTCTATGTAGCTTTATATTTTTTTTGCAAACTTTCATATTTACAGCCATAAAATTTAAAGACCTGCTTTTAGGTGACCCCTGCATGTTGAATTTTGAAAAGTAGATCAACTTAGTGGGATCCCGGCAAGCTGAATAGGCCAAGTAATCATGAGAAAAACATGTTCCTCACTGCACAGGCTTTTGCTAGGACTGCCTTCTTTCAATCGCTCTGTTTGTCTGCTTATTAACACCTACATCTTCTGCTTGTAATTATAGTTGTATGTAGGGCTATTCTTTCAATGTAAAGGAACATATGAGTTAAGATGAATAAGAGATCTGATATCATTTTAATCACATCTGTTACATATTAACTTGCATATTTCACATTAATACAATTATTTTCAAAATTAATTTTAAATTATTTTATTCATCAGAGTACATACTAAGAAAATAATTTTCCTAAATCCAAAGTATCATATTGCTCTTAACAAAGTCTTTATCATGATATATTTAAAATACACATAATCTTTGCAATGAAGATATATACATTTGATGGGTTCATTTGTTTACGAATATGTCACAGGTACTATCTCATCTGAGCACCATTGAAACAGATGATGTAAAAATTTTAAATTATGACAGTATTTGAAGTTTCAGAAATAAAGTGACCTGTATGAAATGAGAAAAAAGTGGAGAGACTAAGAGAGTGAAAGACGAGTTTGAGTCTACCAGCCTATTTCTGCTGTAATTTCAGAGCCATGTCTCTACTTCATTTATTCTATAGGCTTTCACATTAGCAGCTATTAGTAAAAATTACACCAAACAGAAACATATTTAATCAGAACTTCAGTGTTCCAACAATACCCTAGAATATTTGGTGTAAATATGCACCTGGGGACAGCGGGAAATCTTCTAACTACTGTTCTTTGTAATCAAATATTTAAATGAGTTTACAGTCTCCATTGTCAAAGAAATAAATTAAATATGTAGCATAATATTTAACAACATAACTTTAAATATGGTAGTCTCGATGTGTCTTGTAGCAGAACTCAACTGTACCATTGCTCTGCTCACTCAGAAAACTATGGTTAGAAGGATGGAGAAAGGAGTAGAAACAAGAAGACTGTGGAATAGAGGGATTTGGTCTCTGAAGCTCCATGCTAATGACTAATGTAAACAGGACTGTCCTGCACCACCAATACCAGCCATCTACATTCTAAGTATGTACAGTTCTGCCTTGTTCCTTTCATCTACCTGCCCAAGAACCTTGAGAATGACTCCCTATCTTTCCTATATGACTACAGCTCCAAATTCATATCTATCTTTATTCTTTCTTCTATTCTGGCTTGCATGCTATTATTCATAGTGAAAATTCAATAAAGATGTCTGCACATACATATTTCAGATCATAGATGACCTCTGAAATAATACTTAAATTATGAAATAGGACAAACAATCTAATCTACTGTAGATTTCATGATCTTGTCTCTGGAACACAATAAAGCATTACCAGAATATAACATGTGAACAACTGGTAGAGATACTAATATAAATGAGTTTATTTCCATTTATATACCAAGTGACAGAATCCCATTTCTAAAGATTACAAACTGCATATTTCTGTTCCTGTTACAGTCTGAAAAGCCTAGGGGGAAAATCTTCCACCTTGCTGGAAGTGAACCGCAGGGAAAAAGTGTGATTTAAAAGAAATATCCTGTGTCCTAGTTGTGTTAGGGTTAATATAAATTTTTGTCCAAAATTTATTATTTCCATTTGCTGTGTTTTAAAATAATGAATTTTTGTTCTGCATTTGACCAAAAAAAATTTTCATATTCTTGAATAAGTTATTCAACTTTTTGAGCCATAGATTATTTATAGATAAAAGGAGAATACTATTTTTGAAGGACTGTTGCCTTTACAATGTTTCAGCATCTGATTTACCACTTCCCTTGTTATGTATTATGTATTCAGTATATAAGAGTTGCTTTACTTATGATCCTCCAAGAGGACTCAACTGATTAACTTGCTTCAATAATGTAGTCTGTGGAATGTGTAGTCACTTTGTTATACCAATTTTGATGGTATCCACACAACTTTTATATAGAAGAGTTGACAATTTGCAGATAGTGTCTTTAATTAGAACTTAGCATGATTACTAAATCATGTTCTTATTAAAATTTAAAGACCAATTCAAGTATCTTGACAGTTTTCAATGCAATGGAAAGATATTTCAATGACTAAGTTACAAAACAAATCTATTGAGAGCCACTGGTAGCAAAAGTCCATGAGAGTATACAGCAGTGACAACTAGAGTTCAGAAGGTCAACCTATCAGAACTAAGGGTTCTGTTAGAGGAAACCATCATGCAAGGCGTTATGGAATTACTGCCTTTTGAATGAACTGGCTGTCTCTTGTTGTAAACTTCTTATGTAATAACAGCTATGATTCTCCCCATTTACCATGCGTCTCCATGTTATGTGTACATGTAATCTCACAATTGCATCTCAATTTTCGACACAACTTTCCCTATACATTTGGGGTATTTGGATTACTGTCCTCAGCTGTGTTTATTTTTCATTAACATATCTGGCCAGGGCCAATCTCCAAACAAAAATATTTCGGCAAAGATACCTTTTTCCAAGGACAAAACTGCACATAGACAAACATTAGTTCATCTCACTCACAGATAGAGAAAAGAATCACTAACAAACTCTCAACCCCTTACCTTCACCCTGGGTTATTTACAAAAGATCCTAACTTAAGAGATTTACTGCTCACATTCCTGGGATGATATTTTAGCCATTTGCTGGTTAATGAGTTAAGGCAGTTACTTCCCACTGACCCAAGGAGATTGCCTCCAGGCCAGGCAGTTGATAGGTGCCAAGCTTCTTTCTTGAGCAAATTAAGTTTTAATTCCTCCTCAGCCAGATGTTATTCCTAGATTTTCTCCTCAGCAATTACTCTGAGCAAAAGTGCTTTTTACTAACCAAATGCTACATGTTCTAACATAGGTTACTTAGCCACCTAGCATACGTCCCCTCCCTATCAGAAAGCAGCTGCAGCTGAGACAAGTGGGAAAAGTGGCGCCAAAGACAGTTTGCTTTCTTGTGACTTATTGACCCCTAACGTTCTACCTCGCCATTTCTAGATTAGAGTTTGAGCACATAAATTCCCTAATTGATCTTAGCCTTTAGTTGACCGTACCAGAGAACTCCCCTTTAGCCACTCCCCTTTTGGGTTGTAATTGGAAGCTGACAATTAATTGCTTTATGTGTGGGTCCTTATCACCTCTCTCTGCGCCCCCGAAAACTTCAAGTCTTGCATTGCTTTGTCAAAGAATTACTGTGTGGGTATATATACTGGTTCTCTGAGAGCACGAAGGAGAGACTTGATGGAGAAGAACAAAGATGAGGACGGAGAAGGAAAGAACTAGATAGAGATGAGAGAACAGCAGAAGGGACTGAGAGCAGGAAGGACTGAGAGCAGGAGGGACCGAGAGGAGCTGAGTAAGAGAGCGGAAAAGAAACTGTAGGTAAAGCTGACTTAGAATAAAGTGAGTGGACTCAAGAACTCCGTGTGCTTAGATTCACTGACTGTCCCTCAGATTAAAATTCCCAGCTGGTTGGTAGACTCTTCTGCGGACCCTGGGAGCAAACAATATAGGCTGGACCTAATATTGTTTGCGTTACAAATGATAAGAACAGTCATTTTTTTCAAACTTTGCTAAGTCATATATTACAGATTCAAGTGTAATAAAGTACCCTTTATTTAAAAACAATTAACAGTGCAATCATAAAGTCTCTTTTTCTTTGACGTGGTCCTCAAGAACCATACATTTGAATTTGTGTAGATCTCAATTTGTTTACTCATTTTTTCACAATCCCAAGGAGTCGTGGGTCTTTTACTGATTGAACATGAAGTGTGCAGTCTAACTCCACAGTAAAGGCTGATTATTATATTTTTCAAGAGTACCAAAGTCTCATAACTCATAGACATTAATAAGTATCTATTGAGTATGGCTTACTAACAGTAAAACATAAGGAAGACTGACAATCACTTTTTAACCAATCAAATATTCAATTTATTTTATATGGAACCTTTTTATTTATAGTACCTCAAAGTTGAATGAGGGCTAGTTAAAAACCATGAAGAATTTTCTGTGATCTGTTCATTGCTCAGATTGTGGAGACACACTCAACAATGGCAGAGAGCAATACAATTTACTTCTTTTAAATTTCTATATGCTTTAAGCATCTAAGCTTTACTTTCTAACTTATTATCAGAAAATGAAATACACAACAACAACATATAACTACCTTTGCCCTCCTGAGTGGCAAAATGTAATTTGGGGGCTTTATGAAACATAATTTCTTTGAAATAAAAGTTGTTAAAAGAAGTAAAAATTAGACCACTAAGGAATAACTGTTTCCAAGTCATAAATAGTATTCAGAATAGTGATAAATGCATTACTTTAGGATTGGGTTCTATGAAAACATACAAGCAGAACTAAAGACTTTTGCAAATGACAAATTATTAACCTAAGATGTAGGTAAACAAACCAGTCAATATATTCAGTAATGTAAAATTCTCTTCTATTTTATTAATGTGTTTTCATGTTAAATTCTTTTTTATTTTTTTTTATTGCTGGAGACTGGGTTTTATACTGTAGCCTGAGCTACTCTCAAATTCATAATAATCCTCCTAGTTTGACCTCATGGGTGCTGGGATTACATGCATGGATCACCATGCTATAATGAAATTCATTTTAATGATACTATATCAATGGATTTCCTACAGAACTCTAAAACTGTAAGAAGTTCAGCCAAACTATTAGGAAGGACAGACTTTCATTTCTCTGAATATTAGAAGATATGGGTAGTAATTTATCCTGATAATGAGGGGCAAATTGTCCTGGTATGACACTGTGTAACTTGATGACCATAGATAACAATGCTGTATTGTACAGTTTAAAAGCTAAAGTAAATGACTTTAGAAATGTCACCTTCAGGGTTTGGGAGAGAAGATTCAGCTTGTAAAGAGCCCTTGCAGCCCTTGCAAAGGACCCAAGTTAGATTCCCAAGGACCCATATGGTAGCTCACAACCATTTCTAATTCTAGTTTCAGATGGATATGATGTCATCTTCCAGCTTCCCTGGGCACCAAGGCTTTCACATGGTACCCATACATGCAGGCAGGCAAAAGACACATACACATAAAATAAGTAAATCTAAAAATAAATTAAAATCAGTGTCCTCATAAAATAATAATTGTATGAGATCACATATATAACCAGACTAAAATATCATGAATTCTGCACATGCACTGAAACATTCTGTTATATTAACAAGTAATTTTGTGCCATGTATTAATTTAAAGCTGATTTTAAAAGTGTGTGAGAGAATGTCTATGTGTATATATTTGTGTGTGTGTATGTGTGTGTGTGTGTGTGTGTGTGTGTGTGTGTGTGTGTGTGCACATGCACACATGCATAGGCCCATGCATGTTTGCCAGCGTGTATAAACATTATGGTAAGAAAACTCAATGTGGAGAAATACATAGGTCAAATCAACATTTCTGTCTTTTTTCATCTCTTTTCTCTTGCCAGGAGCTTTTATTGTCTCTCATAATTACTATTACATTTCTCTCATTCATATAGGGTTAATATAATTAAACTCTTTTTACCTCATTTTCTAGGAACAAATTCTTTTATCTTGCTGAGGAAATATTATCTCTTCCTTAAGTGTTTATTCCATGAAGATCATGGAATGAACAGAATATGCAGATTGATATAAGAATCTCACACTAGGCATTTTAAGAATCTGAGCTCAATTTCTCATGCTTGTTTGACAAGCAGTGTACCAAATAAGGCAGCTTGCCTTTTAATCTGATTTTTTTTTTTTGCTTATTTCACATTTATTTATTTGGCATTTCTAGTGGGTTTTGTTAAATAAGTTAAAGTTCTTAGTCTAAGAAAATCTGAATTTCCTTTTGCTGGCATTTGTCCTTCATCTAACTACTGCCGCTTCACCGGGACAGCTGCTCTCCCCTGTACTCTGGGTGAAATGGGCTTTGCAGCATCCACCACCCTTCTTGGGATAATGATGCTTTTCGGATCTCCTAATGATGCACTCCAATGCTAGCAACTCCCGAGAAAAGTAATGAAAATGACATGAGTGATGACATTTCTCAGAATTTTTCTTTATGTTTACAGACTCCAGCATCTCTGGTGCCCTAAGGACAAGAGAAAGCTTGGCATTAGACAAACAGACTTGCAGCGAAACTGGTGATACTTTCCTCCTAGCACCACACCTCCAGTCCCTAGGAAAGAATTGTGCTTGCTCCTCCAAACAAGATGATGCTTGTTTTTAAATAAGGGGATGCATAAGTTCTCATCTTTCCAACATGCTGGCTTATTGCCAGTAAAGCTCTCACTTTCCCAGCATGGTGTCTAAAAATTACTCAGCTTTATTGAATATCAGTGGGACTGAAATATTCATAGTTACAATATTGTTACTGGAGCTGACTTGTCATACCCAAGTCTCTGTCTTGATAGTCCTAACAAGCTAGACCCCTCACTCCTCACTGGGATAATTATACAGATAAGTAATAACAACAAAAAAAAAAAAAAAAAAAAAAACCAGAGGTTTGTTCAATGTGACCATATTGGGAAGAAGAATAAGATGGGCAGCCCCAAATACATCTTCCAACTTTTGGGTCCTGATACTATGTTTAGTTAAATCACACATCTCTATAAATGTATAAATAAGTGGTCCTGGTTAAGTGGAGCCCTGCCTATCATTGACACATAACTGCTTCAGCTATATTCTCTCCCTCAGTGGGGTCTAAGTTGTCAGGAATATTTGAAATATTTTTTCAGAAGCCTTTTCCTTCTTCTGGTGTGAGTTCTGGGAAGATTCCAATTCAATGAGTGTCTGCTGTTTCAGTGGTGAGGTAGATTAATGGAGGTGGTACAGGGCCCCTTTAGAATATCTTCATTTCTTCGTGGATAGGTGTTGCATGATAAAACAATCCAGTGTGGAATACATACCCAAACATATTAACTTGACATGACAAAGAGACTTGCGCTTTTCTATGTTCAGGGTACCACTATGCACAAGAGCCTAGAAACGGAAACAACTTACGTCCATCCACTTCTCTTCTGTAACACTTCTTTCTAGCCCTACTGTTCCATAATGAATAAACCACATACTTCCTACATCTTTAAAACGGTTCTGTATTTGTTGTATTTCTAACATTCTTACCTCAATGGGGAAAAGTATTTAATCAATTTTTTTCAATAATTAAAACATACAATTATAGAATTATATGAAAATAGTTTATATCATTATAATTAATTTTGAATAATAAATACATACTAATTTGAGCTATGTAACATAAAATGTTTTCAGTTTACTAAAAGGAGCTGAACAGCACAAATTACAAACGGAGAACTTGAAATGTAGACATCAGAATAGCTTATTATTTTATAAGAAACTTAACAACTGATACCTTTTACCTTTCAAACTTTAAAAGTATTTGAGCTTGTTTCAAAGAAAGAAAGAAATAAAAATGAAGTACAAAAACTCTAGTCTTTCCCCTCGGTTCTGCACTTGTAATGAATATGCCATGGTAACACAGCAAAGTTTGAGATTGATGCAATCCTGCCTCACTGACTCAGGTTTTGTCAGATTCCATGCATCCACTTGATGTTTTTATTTGGGTTGTGTGTATATATGTGGTTCAGTGTAAACGTTCTGTAATTTTCCTCCTCCATGTAGATTAATGTGACGACCCCAGAGTGAAGAACACGAAGATTTCTATGATGAGGGTTCTTTATTCTGCCATGTTATAGCCACACTCATTTGTTCCATACGTGTCTAGCCAACTTGAAAAATAAATTCACTTCTAGAATCTTCCCTCATTCTCTTTGCTCTTCATCCCTTCTCTCCTCTTCATCTTTTATTCCTCCCGAAATAAAAATAAATTCAATTTTTATTCATTATTAAACTTGGATAGAATACTATTTTCTACTTTATGTTCAATATTTGACACTCATTTTTTGTTTTATGTTTTTTGAGATTGTAATATAATTACACCATTTGCCTAATTTTTAGGCAGTCATGTTGATGAGGCTTTGTTAGCATAACTTCTGACATTACTGAAAGAATGGCTCTAGGTGCAACGATACAGGAAGCTGATAAAAGCAATTGCCATCAAGCCTGATGACAAATTCAGTCCTTTAGAACCCACATGCTGGAAAATTAGTAGTGAGTCCCTCAAATTGTCCACTGGCTTCCACATATACATGTGAGAATGTTCATACCCATTCAACACACAAATCCGTTCAAAAACTAAACAGATAAATAAAAGTAAAATTTTAAAAGTAAACTAATTCTTATTAATGCATTTTTGTAATTTATATTGAACATAATTAGGGGGAATATATAGATACAGAACTAGTGATAAGGAATATTCTGCATTGGAACAGAATATATGAACCATCTTAAGGAATTAGCATGCCACAGTAACAGTATGGGTGTGGCAGTGGCACACATAACTTGGCTGTAATCGCTCTCTCTGATTTTATTTATGACCCCACTCAACAGGTGTGAAACAATGCCTGGTAGTGGAAACCTTGCTAACCACTTGTTGCTAATGAAGTCATGGGGAGTATTGGAGGAGAACCTAGAACTACTACTTTACCAACCCAGTATCACTGTTCTTTATGAAGTTTATTGTGTCACTTGAAATTCACTTTTGTCCCTGGTATCTTCTCTGCTTCTTCTACATGTATTTAGCTCACTGTTGGGGCTGTTTGCTCTTCTTTTTTTTTTAATTTCATAATTTAATTTAATTTTACATATCAGCCACGGATTCCCTTGTTCTCCCCCTCCCCCTCCCCCTCCCCCCCCCCCCCCCCCCCCCCCCCCCAGCCCACTCCCCATTCCCATCTCCTCCAGGGCAAAGACTCCCCTGAGGATTGAGTTCAACCTGGTAGATTCAGTCCAGGCAGGTCCAGTCCCCTCCTCCCAGGCTGAGCCAAGTGTCCCTGTATAAACCCCAGGTTTCAAACAGCCAGCACATGCACTGAGAACAGGACCCGGTCCCACTGCCTGATGCCTCCCAAACAGATCAAGCTAATCAACTGTCTCACTTATCCAGAGGGCCTGATCCAGTTGGGGGCTCCTCAGCTATTGGTTCATAGTTCATGTGTTTTCATTCGTTTGGCTATTTGTCCCTGTGCTTTATCCATCCTTGGTCTGAACAATTCTCGCTCATATAAACCCTCCTCTTTCTCACCAATTGGACTCCTGGAGCTCCACCTGGGGCCTGGCTGTGGATCTCTGCATCCAGTTCCCTCAGTCATTGGATAGGGTTTCTAGCATGACAATTAGGGTGTTTGGCCATCCCATCACCAGAGTAGGTCAGTTCGGGCAGTCTCTTGACCGTTGCCAGTAGTCTATTGTGGGGATATCTTTGTGGATTTGTTCTTCTAAGTGTAAGCTCCTTTCATATTTCTGGTGGTCTGTCTTAGCTATTGTATTTTACTGAAGCCCTAAATCATTTCTCAACCAACCCACGCCTGACAGAGGTACCATAAACTAGATGGAACATATAGACAGTGTGAGGTATTTTTGGCTAATACTGAATTCCAAACATTCTTATTACCAGCATTCCAAAGTCTACACCAGACCACATCTTTTGCATTCAACATTAAATTGAATGGCATTTAATTCTAAGGTCACTTTCAACAAATGTCCATGCAATGCACCCCCTTTATAGCTCCTCCCCCAACTTGCTATTCACTAATTATATAAAGTATTCCACTTTTAAAGAGCTTGGTTTTACTCACTGCTCTGGAGAATTAGCATTTGTATCTGTCCTTTTCTGATTTGCTGATTTTACAATTCCTTTTTATACTGCTGCCTCGGAACTGTGTTATTCAAGAAACTTACAAACACATTCACTTCTGCCTCCAATCTCTGTGTTCTGTACAGGACACAAGTAAAGAATTTGTGGCAATTATGTAATAGTTTATCTCTGAAAACTCACTATTCTTAATTTCATTTAAAAAATAGAACTTTGTCATATCCAAGATGAATGCTAAAAAATAAAATGTTTAAATATCAAAAGAGGCTTAACATTTTTGTCAGTCTTCCTGCCACTCACTGTCTTTTGCATCTCAGAATTACAGACATGTTTCATCATGTACTACATTTAACTTATACTTAATTTGTTTGGATTTTGTAGCCATTTTTTTTCTTTTTCAAAATGACAGTAACATTTTCCAGAATAATATATTTCTGTAGGAGGACTGGTCCCAATATTCAAATCAATGTGTCTGAAAAAATATATGCATTATTTATAATTACATAGGAATGTATGTTGAGTATATTTGATTGTATTGAGTGATGCCAACTTCATGATGAATTATATGACTTTACATAGGATAGCCACATGCTTAGCCCCTCAATATACCTTACCTCTTCCTTCCTAAAATCAGTCATACACAATGAATTTTTCTAAATTCCCTTTAATATCATAATTTTACAAGCCAAATCTATTTTCTGGAAACCTTTTCAGACCTGTAATCCAAATGGAACTTTCCCCATTTAGTACCAGTGTTTAAGTATCTGTTTCTGTGTGTAGTGGGTAAAACATCTCAATTTTAAAATATATTTTCTAAACAGAAGGTTTCTGAGGATGTGGATTATGGTGGGAATTAAAATATAGACCACTTGCATTTTTATATCAGTTATGCATCTGGAATGATGACATTTTTAATATCCAGCATAAGTGTGTACTGTATAACTCCACATATGTTTCTACTAAATTCATGTTCATTGGGAAACATGGTCTTACAGTTAACGTCCTTAGCATATAATATTTCAATTGGCCAATAGCTCATAAATTTATTCTTTTTCTTCACTGTTTTCTTCTGCTCTATGCCCTTTATTATTGTGTATTGGGATAGTAAAACAACTATTTCCAAAGATTGTTCTGAGAAATCTTTAAAGAGTGTTTAAAGGGCATGTGTCCTGAGGTTATGGAAAGAAAAATGTTAGAGTGTAGAAAGGAATAGATGAAATTTTAGTTATCAGAATTCTCTGATTTGCTTTCTACAGTAGATAGAAAAAGAGGGGCAGTTTAGCTTTTGTTTGTTTGGTTTATTTGTTGGTTCAGGTAAGATTCTTAGTCTGGATGTGGAAGTATTAGTGTAGTATTCATTCAGAAGAGAAGACACTGAAAAGCTTTACAGATGACACAGCAAACATCACAGAAAGTCTATTGCAGAGTAAATGGGTCTATAAGACAGAGCCTTCCTATTTCTGTTCATAGCGCATACATTCCTTTCTAGACCTGGTCATTGTGTCAACTATAGCATGTGTGTGCTGTTTTCATTTTTATATTTTTATGTAACAGCCCCTCATTTATAGCAATGAGAAATATTTTATATTTCTACACACTGATATCATGAAATGTGATAAATGTAAATCTTAAAACAGTTGTCAAGAGGAAATGTTTGTTGTCCTACATCTGCCATGGCCACTTGGAACTTTAACAGGGCTACACATTAATTACTTATGAATTGTCAACATTCTTATAGATCTCAGCCTTTAATATACCAGGTGACTTTTTGAATGTCTTTGCATTGAACCTCAATCGTTCTATATTATTGGCAAGTGTTATATTACCAGGACTTTTAGAATGCCGATTTTGTCCAACTACACAAGATGGAACCCATTCTTGACACTGCCTGTGTGACCAAGAACCTGAGAATAGATAACCTAGAGAACTAGGGTAAAAATAAATAATACTTATCTAAAAAAATGTAGTGATAAAATGACACTATTCTGGTTCATTATCCATCATTGTCCAATCTGATTGCATGCATATAATCCTCAAAGTAAATTTCAACTCAGTATTCTACTAGGAACTCCCATAGGTGAGCCACATGAAGAAAGTCATACAAAGGTCAGTGCAATACTAAAAGAGTGAAGAGATCTTCTCGGAAACAAATCTCAGGGTGAAGGCCTCAGTATATACTTAAGAACACTAATATTATTTCCTCACTTAGATCAACATACCAGAGATGAGTGGAAGTAATTTCTAGTAAAAATATCATGATCCTTCTTTGAATATATTATGAATAAAAATTTTAATCTGAGTCCACAAGAGGTAGAAGCATATGATAAATTATGTGTTCATTGCTAACACAATTGTGGAAATTTAATATATATTTATCATAAGCAACAGGGACCACAGCCTTCACTAGTACTTATTAGTCACTCACAAGTTTCAATCATTGAATGTTTCTTGAATATCATATAAGGACAGGTTAAAAAAATGAAGAATGCCTGATTTCTACCCTTGAGAACATCAAAAGCCACACAGAAGATTGCCTTGTAAACTAATCACAACAGCAGAAAATATTATTCAAATGAAGCATAAACCTTTTGTGGGTATGGCAAGACTTCTCAAACATAAACATCAAAAGTCACCAAAAAGTACAAGATTAGTAGCAAGACTGAGTGTTAAGAAAAAGGTTGAGTTTAAATATTCTACATATTTCCAGTTGATTTTTGATGAGACTTTCCAATAATGTTAAGATTTGAGTAGTTCCTTTTGCTCCTCCAGATACCCTAAGTCTCATCCCCAGTTCTACAGAAAAAACCTGCTGATGTCTACCTTTACTTTTTGATTCCATCCCCCAATGGACCACAAAGATTTTCTCCCCCAACTTTTCTTTTCCCAACTCACCCCATTATCCTAGCCTCCTCACCAGCAGGCACTCACTGGAATGACACCAGCTGAGCAGGACAGGGAAACAGGTAAGCCAACTGAAGATATTCACCATCCCCTCCTTTACTGCAAATCCAACCTTCCAGTTTCATCCCAATTTTTGCAACAGAAAGTGAGCTGAAGCTTTCTTTCCTCCATGCTCACACCTCCTGTAGATACCACAGACCTTCCCTTCCTAAATTCCCTACCCCAATTTTCACTTTTCTCCAGCGCCCAACTCCATTAGGCACCCCACCTCTGAAAACAGACAGACTATGCCTGCCAGAATACTATGTAGGCTGCCTGAAGATCTTCTCTTCTCCCTCTTTCCCCTCAGATCCAGTCCCGCAGTCTCACCCCCAACAACACAGCAGAAGACCTGTGACAGACTACCCTGCACTCTTGCTGGCATCTCCTGTGGATCCTGCAGACCTCCCCTTTCTAACTTTCCTTCCTTTGCTTGTTACTTTATCCAAGCCCCCAAACCTAGAAAGCACCCTTGCTAACCCAAGGGCTTCTCCTCCCAGGGCCACAAGTACGTTGAAAGAGGACTGTACCTCTCTTTCTGACCTCCAGAACCAAATCTCCCAGTCTCATCAACAGCTCTGTAGTTGGAAACTTGCTTGGCTTCCTCTTCCTCTTAGATCCCATCCCCAAGGATCACAAAGACTTTCTCTTCCAACATTCCTTCCCACAAAAGATAACAGTATCACAGCTTCCAATACCAGCAAGCATTCTGTATGAACACACTCGCTCAGCAGGCCAGGAAAACAGGCAACACACAACAACCACACTCTGAAAATCCAGAGAAGAAACAAAACACCCACTCAAAAGAGACAAATCCAAAAATCAGTACCTAGACCTATGATCATCCTAACCCCAGATGCATAGATGGTAGTGTAAAAGCAAAAACAAATGCAGTATGTCTTTACTAGAGCCTAGTAATCTTACCAAAGCAGGCCCACAATTTTCCAACATAGATGAAGCACTAGAGAAAGACTTTAAAACTATCTGTATGAACATGAGAGAGGTTCTTAAAGAGGAAACATAAAGGATGACTAATTAGAATTACAACTAACTTCTAAATAGAGACTCTAAAAGCCAGAGGCCTTGGACAGATGTGTTGCCAACTCTAAGAGACCACAGATGACAACCCAGAATACTATACCCAGAAAACTTTCAATTACCATAGATAGAGAAAATAAGATATTCCATGATAATACCAAATTTAAGCAATTTGCACCTACAAATATAACCCAACAGAAGATGCTAGAAAGAAAACTTCAACCTAAAGGGGTAAACTACACCCATAAAAACACAGAGATAGATAATGTCAGACCATCATAATCAAAAGAACAAACAAAAAACCTGGAGAGTCAAAGAGATCTCTTCCTAGCAACTTAACAGAACACCTGAAAGTTTTATAACAAAAAGACATAATTACACTCAAGAAGAGTAGATTATAAGAATCCATCAATCTGTGGGCTGAAATAAATAAAAGAGAAATGACAATAATACAAAGAACCAATGAAATACAGACTTGGCTCTTTGAGAATGTCAACAAGATAGACAAACCCTTATCCAAACTAATGAAGACCGAGAAAGAATCTCAAAATCAACAAAATCAGAAATGGAGATCGGACATAACAACAGACACTAAGGAAACCTCCAAGAATCATAAGAACATACTTTAAAAACCCATACTCCACCAAAGTGAACATATAAAAGAAGTGAAGATTTTTCCCAAATTAGGTCAAGAACAGACCAACAGTTTAAATAGACCTGTATCCCCTAGTGAAATAGAATCAATCATTAAAAGTGGCCAGGGCCAGATTTTACTGCAGAGTTCTATGACTTTCAAGGAAGAGTGAACTCCAATACTAGTCAAATTATCCCATAAAATGTATCAGAAAAAAACATTGCTCAAATCTTTTTCTGATGCCACAATTAATCTGAGACCAAAATCACATAAATACACAACAAAGAAAGTGAATTTCTAACCAATTGCTTTATGAATATAGATGCAAAAATAGTCCTTAAAATACTTTCAAACTGAATCCAAGAACACATCGAAAAGATCATGCACAGTGATAAAGTAGGCTTCATCCCAGATATGCAAGGATAGCTCAATATAAAAAAAATCAATAAATTTTATCCACTATACAAACAAATTTAAAAAAAAATGTGGTCATTTCATTAGATGTGGAAAAGTAGTTTTATAAAATCCAACACCCTTTCACAATACAAGTCCTGGTGGAGAGATTAAGGATACAACGGATATCTTTAAAGGTAAAAAAAGGAAGTTTGAAGTAAGTCTATAGCTGACATTGAATAAATTGGAGAAAAACCCAAAGCAATTCCACTGAAATCAAGACTGAGCTAAGGATGTCCACTCTCTCCATATTTCTTCAAAGTACTTGAAGTCTTAGGTCAAGCAATAAGACAACTGAAGGAGATCAAAGGGATACAAATTGGGAAGGAAGAAGTCAAAGTCTCTGTATTTGAAGAAAATATGATAATATTCATAACTGATAAAATCCACAGGGGGAATTCCTACAACTGATCAACATTGTCAGCAAAGAAACTTGATACCAAATTAACTCACAAAAATCAGTGCCCTTCCTATATATAAATGACAAAGAGATTGAGAAAGAAATCAGGAAACAACACCATTCACAATAGCCTCAGATAATAATAAAAAAAAAAATCTTGGACAATCTAACCTACCAAGGAAAGGATTTGTATAGTAAAATCTTCAAATCTTTTAAGAATGTAAGTAGATTCAAATTTATCTCTGCACAAAACTCAAGGCAAAATGGATTAAAGACCTCAACATAAAATCAAACACACTGAACCTGACAGAAGAGAAAGTAGGGAATAACCGTGACCACACTGGTACAGGAGAAAGCTTCCTCAGCAAAACTTAGGCAAGGCACTGAGATCAATAATTAATAAACTGGACCTCGTGAGACTCAAAATCTGTTAGAATGGCTAAGATCAGCAACATAAATGACTACTCATGCTGGCAAGGATTTGGAATAAAGGGAATATTCATTCACTGTGGGTCAGAGTGCAAACATGAACAGCCACTATAGAAATTCCTCAGAAAGCAGAGAATCAATCTACTTCAAAACATGGCCATACCACCCTTCACTATATACCCAAAGGACACTCCATCCTGACACAAGGATACTTGCTCAAGGATGTTCATTGCACCTTTGTTCATAATAGCTTGAAACTGGAAACAATCTAGATGCCCCTCAACAGAAGATAAAGAAAATGTGGTACATTTCTTTCTTTCTTTCTTTCTTTCTTTCTTTCTTTCTTTCTTTCTTTTTTTTTTTTTTTTTTTTTTTTTTTGGTTTTTTGAGACAGGGTTTCTCTGTGTAGCTTTGACGCCTGTCCTGGAGCTCACTCTGTAGACCAGACTGGCCTCAAACTCACAGAGATCACCCTGGCTCTGCCTCCCAAGTGCTGGGATTAAAGGAGTGTGCTACCACCACCCGGCCAAGTCTAAGTTCTTAAAATATTTTAAATGCCATATTCTGTAGGTCTTTGAAGTGTTTGAAGATTACCTACCTAATTGAAATATATTTTTGTACACCTAGAAAACTTAACTAACATGACTATAAGTTTGATTATCATAGATGACTATTAATCTATATTTTTTAATGTTACATTATAATTTTAAATAAGTTTATAAACACAATACTTTAAACAAGAGTAGAAATATACATACAGTAAAACAAAATTGACCTTAAATTTGTATCAATAAACCAAAATCCATACCAATGTAAAGTATTTTGAGATTAACAATTGTTTTTTGGATTAAAGTAGATTCAATAATCTACTCTTTTTTAATCATTTCTTTTCTTTAGAAACAGATTGCATTTACAATAAACCCTTTAAATAAAAGCAAACATTCATAAACAATATTTTGGGAATTTGGGCATAGCTTTCTATACTACTTACTGCTAGTTGGGGGCGCTGGTAATTTTATGGGAATCCTGAGAAAATTTAAGATTATGGTCAAGTCCTGACTGGAGTAGTCTGTGAGGCTGTATCATCTCATCCCATTGCCTTGAAGCTGTTCTAGCTGTTGGATCATCTGAGCCATCGCTCCCATTGGAGACCTCTTAGGGGGTTTTCCTTGATGGAACCATATTAACCTGAAAGGAATTCACAGCTTCTCATTTTCTCTGGAAACAAAAGCAGAACCTCTTTCCCAAAGCAAAATATTCTTAGACCCAAATTTTGAAGTCAAGATACATTATATATATAATATATATAATATATAATATATATGTATATATAATATATATAATATATAATATAGATATGTATATATAATATATATGTTGGTTTAACTTAGTAGACACCACAATCAAATGTCTCTCTGTAGACATTTGCACATTAACATAATGCACATTCACAGTCAAAAACTTCAAAGAAAACACAATAATATACATAAAGAATTTACACATTATGTAAATTATACATTATATGCGTATTCGTGGTTTATTACTTTTATAAATTATTTTATCTTTTACCACTTTATTTTTATGACTATATTATTTCTCTTCTGTCTTTCAATTCTATGTATATTTTTAAATATATTGTATTTTTTTCCATCTGAATCTGTTTTATTGTGTATCTTTAATCCTTTTTTTGGCCAGGAGAGTTTTATTTATTTTTTGTTCATTTTACATACCAACCACAGATCCCCTCCCGCTCCCCTCACCTTCCCCACTCAGACCTCATCCCATCTTCCAACAGGGTAAATTCTCCCATGGGTGGAGAGCTAAGCCTGGTACATTCAGTTAAGGCAGGACTAAGCCCCTCCCTGGCTTATCAGGGGTGAACAAGGTGTCCGATCCTAGGTAATGGGATCCAGAAAGCCAGCTCATGCACCAGGCAGGCATAGATCCTGATCATACTACCAGGGGCCCCTAAAACAGACTCAACTACACAACCGTCTCCAGTAAGCAGAGGATCTAGTCTGGTCTCATGCAGGTTCCACAGCTGTTGGTCTAAAGTTAGGAGTGTTCCTTTGAGCTTGGTTCAGTTTTCTCTGTAGATTTCCCCATCATGGTCTTGACCCCGTTTGCTCATGTAATCCCTCTTCCCTCTCTGACTGGACTTCCGATGAATAAACTGTGGATAAAGGAGGGCAATAGAGGGTAGGGGATGTCAGATGAGAACATGAGGGAACAAGATAGGGTTTCTCTGTGTAGTTTTGGTGCCTGTCCTGGAGCTTGCTCTGTAGACCAGGCTGACCGTGAACTCACAGAGATCTTCCTGGCTCTGCTTCCCAAGTTCTGGGACTAAAGGTGTGCACCACCACCACCCAGCTAAGTTTTTAAATTGCTAAGCTGCATGGCTAAGTGCACTGGCTGCTGGCTCTGCCCTGCTCGCCTTTTCAACACTGCACAGGTTTCAAAGAGTCATGCTTGTCTCCCCAATTCTGGGAAGCAGTTTTAAGTAGAATGCCTGTCATTTTAATCTGGTGACTGTGCTCCCAAGTGTCCAGGCAGTGACTGGGAGAAGCCTCTCTGTACCATGGCCTGTGGGAGACCTCGTGAGTCTGCCATGATGCCTCTGAAGCCTGTGGCAGCCAGGGAACAAATCTCTGTACCAAGAGCCCTGTAATGAGCAACATGAGCTAGGAAGTTGCTCTTGGCTCCATTTTAGAACCTTTTTTTTTTTTAAGCCCTCAGGTTTTATGTGGAAATTCTTGCCAAACATCTGGGTGCCAATTGTAGCCAGAAGTTTTTCTGTGTTTCTTGACCACTCAGTCCCAAATAGACACACAGAGGCTTAATACAAACTCTTTGGTCTATGGCTGATGCTTATTGCTACCTAGCTATTGCATTTTAAGTTAACTCATTTCTATTAATCTATATTTTGACATATATTTCATGGCTTTACCTGTGTTCTATTGCATCTTGCTCCCCCTGGCGGCTTGCAGTATCTCCCCTGACTCTACCTTTCTTTTTCCCCTAGCTCTCTTGGATTTCCTACCTGGCTATCACCTGTCTTGCCATAGGCCAGAACAGCTTCTTTATTAACCAGTTGCAGAAACACATATTCACAGCACACAGAAAGATCATCCTACAGCATCATTCTGTCCCCAAAATGAGAATATTGTGTTTTCATTTTCATTTGCTTCTAAAAATCTTTGAATTTCTATCTTTATTTCTGTCTTGACCCATTTTCACTCAGTAGTGAATTGTTCAGTTTTCATGAATTTGTATGCTTTTTGTTGCTTCTGTTGTTGTTAATATCTGTCTTTAACACATAGTGATCAAATAGATTGCAGGATGTTATTTCAGTTTTCTTGCATCTGTTGAGACTTGCTTTCTGTCCAAGCACATGGTCAAATTTGAAGGAAGTTTCATAAGCTGCAGAGAAGAGGGTATATTATAGTATATTTGGGGAAAAACATTTTGTAAGTGATTGCTAGATCTATTTGGTTTATGAAATCATTTTCTCCAGAATTTTTTTTAATTTAGTTTAGATCTAGATGACCTGTCTATTGTTGAGAACAGAGTACTTAACTCAACCGCTGTCATTATGTAAGCATCAGTGTGTGATTTAGGCTGCACTAGCATTGCTTTTATAAACTTGGGTGCCCTTGTGTTCAGGGGATAACTGTTTAGAATTGTGATATCCTCTTGGGGTAGTTTACTTTGACTAGTACATATGTTCCTTCCATATCTCTTCTGATTAGTTTTCTTTTGAAATCTCTTTTGTCAGATGCTAAAATGGCTATACCAGTTTGCTTATGATTTCCATTTACTTGGGATGTATTTCTCCATTCTTGTGCCCTAAGATGCATTTTTTTAATGTTAAGATGTCTTTCTCAAATGTACCTGAAGAACTGTTTTTTTTATTTTTTGTTTTATTTAAGAAAATTTTTTATTCATTTCATTCATTTAACATATGAACTACAGATTCCCCTTTCATCCATCCTGCTGCTCCTTGCTAATCTCTCCCTGACGCATCCCCTAACCTAACCCCTCCTTCAAATGGGTAAGGGCTCCTATGGGGAGTAAGCAAAACTTGATACATTCAGTTGAGGCAGGACCAAGCCCCTCCCACTGCATCAGGGCTGATTAAGGCATCCCATCATAAGTAATGGGCTCCAAAAAGCCAGCTCATGCACCAAACATGGATTTTGGTCCCATGGTCAGGGACCCTTCAAACAGACCAAGCTACACAACTGTCTCCCATATGCAGAGGGCCTAGTCTGGTCCCATGTAGGTTCCAAAGCTGTTGGTCTAACTTGCTGAGTTCCTACGAGCTTGGTTCAGTTGTCGCTGTAGATTTCCCCATCATGATCATAACCCCCATTGCTCATATGATGTTGTTTCAATCTAAGATGGTCTTATAATAAAAATCCTTGAGCCAGATATTAGGGTGAAAGCTGAAAGATCAGAGAAACAGAGCAAGCCACAGCCATCACCCATTATTACCTCAACCACTCCATGAATCCTCTGACTGAAATCCTCTGAGTCTTCACCCGGTAGCATCTCAGCTGAACTGCTTTGGTTACTGTTTCTTCGAGCCTTATATATCTTTCTCTGCCCAGCCATGTCACTTCCTGGCATTAAAGGTGTGTGCCACCAATGCCTGACCTATATGTCTAATATAGTCACTGGCTCTGGACTCCAATCCCCAGGCAAATTTATTAGGGTACATGATATATCTCTACATATAATTCATTTTCCCTCTTCAACTGGACTCCCAGAGCTTGGCCTGGTGCTTGGCTGTGGATCTCTGCATCTGCTTCCATCAGTTACTGGATGAAGGTTCTTTGATGACAGCTAGGTATCCACCAATCTGATTACCAGGATAGGCCAGTTCAGGCACCCTCTGCACTATTGCTAGTGGTTTAATCTGGGGTCATCCTTGTGGATTCCTGGGAATTTCTCTAGCACCCGGTTTCTTCCAAACCCCATAATATCTCCCTCTATAAAGATATTTCTTTCATTGCTCTCCAACTCCATCCCTCCCCCAGCTTGACCATTCTGTTCCCTCATGTTCTCATCCTCCATCCCCTCCCCAGTTTACTCATGGAGATCTCATGTATTTCCCCTTCCCAAGGAGATCCATACATCCCTTTTAGGGTCCTCTTTGTTTCCTAGCTTCTCTGAAAGTGTAAAGAAGCATGTTTTTAATCCAATCTCTTATTCTGTGTCTTTGTATTGGGTATTTGAGACCACTGATCTTGAGAGTTATCAACAATCAGTGTTTATGTCTGTTATCTTCTTCCTGTAGTGTGGGATTTTCTCCTGTCTTTTGGTTTGATTGCTCCAAATTATTTATTTCTTCTGTTTTCTTGGGTATATTTAAGCTCTTCGAGTTGAAGTTTTTCTTCTAGAGCCTTCTTTGAAGTTGGATTTGTAGACATACTACTTAAAATTGGTTAGTTAAGGAATTTTTTTTAAATCCATCTTTTCTGAATGAATTTTTTAATTGATATGGTAGTCTTGGCAGAAATCTGTAGTCTCTTATAATTTGTAGAACACTGACACTTGTCATTCTGACTTTTAGATTCTCTATTGAAAAGTCAGGTTTATTCTAGTGGATCTGCCTTTAATATTTCACTTTTTTTCCCTTTCAGATTTTAATATTCTTTCCATTGTCTTTACATTTAGTATCCTGATTATTATGTGCCAGGGAAGATTTCTTTTCTGGTCCAGTCTCTTTCCTGTTCTGTATGCTTCTTGTATCATGATAGGAATCTGCTTCTTTAGGTTAGGAAAAGTTTGTTCTATGATTTTGTTGGAAATATGTTCTGTGATTTAACCTGGATTTCTTCTCTTTCCCCTCTTTCTATTATTTATAGGTTTGGTCTGTTGATAGTGTCCCACATTTTCTGGATGTTTTATAAATAGATTTTTTGTAGATTTATGTGGAATGAACTTTAAATTTTAATTTAAAAAGAAACCAAACATAAATTTTATAGGGAATTATTATGAAATTTTTTTCTGACATATTTCATTTCACAGGAAATTGTTCCAGCAACAATTTTATAATTAAAACATAGTGATTATGAGGTATATTTGGTTAATTTAAGGTTATAGAAATTCCTATGGAATTCAAATACTCAGCTATTTGATTTTCTGTATTAATTCAACAAATTATGATAAAAATATTCTCATTCTTAGTTAATTCAGAGCAATAGTCAGTGGTGTATGCTGTAAGAATTTCTGAAATATCTATATTCTAGAACCAGATATTTCAATTACACCAGTATAGTGATATTTTATTTGTACTGAAATGTGATTTGTATGTTAATAAATAAAGTTGCCCGGGGGTCAGAGCTATTAGCAAAGCCATAGCGAAAGCTGGGCGGTGGTGGTGCATACCTTTAATCCCAGCACTTGGTAGGCAGAGCTAGGTAGATCTGCCTTTAATCTCAATACCAACCATAGAAGACCTGGAGGTCTGTACAGACAGGCAGTGATGAGGCGGTCATGTGGTTGGGTTTACAACCAATGAGAAGGCAGAACAGAAAGTCTTTATAAAGACAAACACACAGGAAGTAGTTCTCTTTGCGGAGAGGTACAACAGCAGTGGCAGGAAGGGTAAGGATTTTAATCTCAGCTCTTAGGTATCGCTCTGACCTCTTGGCTTTCTTCTCTGAATCGGCTCTGTGTTTCTTATTTAATAAGACGGTTGATTACATCTGCACACCAGATGTTTTAGTACTAGTAAACTTCAAAAGAAGTCACTATTTATATAGTGTGGCCATTAGTTGTCTGCTGATTTATTAATTGAATCAAACCATAGAAGTGAGGCATACAATCAGCTTGTGTATAAAATTGAGTAATGAATCAGATAACCAATCAATGAAAAATTAATAACTGAGTAAATATTCTGAAGCTTAAATACTCTTACTTGTCCAATTATACAAAAGATTAGCCTAAATTTAGATTACTTTCAATGTCTATAACCCTCAGTATGTATACTTAACTTAAATCTTAAATCTTAAACTTTAAGCCTTAAATCTATTGAGGGCTAGTATATAACTCATTCCTATAGCCCATGGCTAGCACGGACATGGCTGTGAAATCAAAATTAAATACCTTAAGAATTTTTGAAAAAGCATACCTGATGTAAATATTGAATAATTAAAGTAAGATTAAAAATGAAGTTAGTTATTTTTATAATAGAAAAAAAATTAATAGGTTGACTGATATATTCGTGGGCACAGTGAGTGTTTTCTCTCCTGTATCTCTTCCACATCTTATATTGACTGGGAGTAAAATACCAATCCAGATAAGCAAAAAAGATGATTTTAGGCTTAAATTGCCTGTGTTGGTGGGCTGTGGAAATGACTCAATAATTAAGAGCACTTGTTACTCTTGCAGGGAGCCTGTGTTCAATTACCAGTATTCATTTGGTAGCTCACAATCATCCATAACTGCAGCCATGGAGACCGTGACACCTTCTTCTGACTCACAAGCTCATTCTCTTTCTTAATGGGCATAAAACATTCAATACTGACCCACAGATTGGCAGAAATGAATGCATGATGAGATGTGACATGTGCTTACCTGTTCCTAATACCACATTGAATATTTCCTATCCTGAAATTTTGCATCTCTCCTCCTACCCTCTGTCACCAAAACATGGGGAAAAAGTGACTTAATGGCTTTTTGTCTGCTTTAGACAAAATAGCTCCATTAGGAAAAGAGGTAAGCAAAGCTTATTCATCACATTTCTTTGAATCTCTTTGTGCTGCCAACTTTGGGCTCCATCACAATTCATACCTCTTGAATGTTCTGTTGTTTATCTTTGAAATACACACTTCTTGCTATTTCTAAGCATATTGCCTCCTAAGATCCTTAAACTTGCATATTAATATTTTATGCTTGTAACATCTTCTGCATAATGAACCAGCCACCATTTAAAGTTATCTCTATTAAATTATCACTAATTGTTTTATCCTCTATGCCATCTTTTTTTCCCAGAACACTGGCATAGTTTCACATTATTTAAATATTCATAAGCTTCCATTGAATGTTAAGGTATAAATATACTAAGGTGAACGCATGTTGAAAGAGTTTATACAAAGAAATTCATGTTTCTTATTTATAAGAATAAATTTATTTCAACATCTCAGTATTTATCTGTATCATTTGGCAATGTTACTGAAGAACAGAAAACCTCTGTCCTTGCAAAAGCAACTTATCGCTTAATAGTCCTCCAGGATAGATCTAGGTCTCTAGAATTAGAGGAATCTCTGAAGTAATGGGCGTGCATGTTTGTTGATAAGAATGAAAATGATGATTGACCCCTGATCTCCAAACCACCTGGTCCCCACTGACATTTAGAGTCAGTAGGATATGCAAAACATACCAAATTAGTCATCAGAAGTCCTTCAGTAGATCCCATTTTGTGCTTCTGGTTTGAGGTGTTCATGTACCTTAAGGGTCTAACTTTGGAAAAGTATGCATCATGAATCTATGGAAAAGAGGAACAATTAGAGCACACATCTGGCTTCTCTGGACTCTCTGGTAAGGCATCTTTCATCTATGATAGAAATTTCTACATTTTGTTCTTCAGCAACAGAGATAGGTTTATAAACATTATTATTTTATGCTCAAATCTCTATGACAGTCTCAACATAGTCTTACTTCTCATGTACATCAAAGTTGGCAAGTATCATTTGAGTTACTGGAATCTGTCTTTTAAAAAACACTGACATAATTTAGAGATAGTACGACTGAGAGAGTAATGAGAAATTTCAAGTAAGAAGGGCCAAGAGAAGCCAGATAAATCCCAATGAGTAAACTCTTTTATTTAATTTTTTTTTAGATTTACTTATTTGATGTGTATGGGTTATTTTCCTGCATGTATGTATGCTTGTGTCCCATATGTGTACTTTGTGCCCATAAAGGACAGAAAAAGAGTATAGGATAACTCTCAACAAGGGGTATAGACAGTTTTGAGCTGCCATGTGATTGCTGACAAACAAAAACAGGTCCTTTCAAGAAAAAATGCTGTTTACCCTTCTCCATCTCTACAGCCCCTCATATTCCCATAGCTCAGTCAATATACAGTTTAGTGAGAAAAGAATATGGGAAAATGGTGAATGTGTTTGCATATAGTATAATTTCAGAGCTGTGAAATAAGAACAGCTTTTACTCCTACCCCAGGATGTAAGAGGGTAAGTGTGGGATCTGCTACGTCCATACTCCTTATTCCCAGTGTGCAAATACTATTTTTTGAAGGAAAATTGACTCACTAATACTTCCATAATAATCTCAAGGATAACCTGGGTCTCTAATAAAGACCATTGACTACATGCAAATCCATTTCTTATGGGTAGTTGCATACTAGATTAGAGGTAAAAACCAAATTTGAGGATATATTTCATCAAGTCTTCCTGAAAAGAAAGTAAATTCTAAGCATGATAGTACTAGGTAAAATGCATGGAGTTCCATGAAGGAATGATAGTTTCTTCCCAAGGTATACAAGGCTGTTATCTGACCATATCCACTGGTTTGTTCAGGATTTGGTAGTGTTCTGCCCAAGATATGGTGACTGGTGCCTCCAACTGACAGAGGAAGAAATCAATGGAAGCATGTTGGAGGTCCATAGTCATCAGGGAAACCAAAAGCTTCTACACTGTGAGGTGTTCCTGTGGCTTTTTTAATTTTAATCTGCATAGCAAGGACCAGGTTGTCAGCTTTCTGAACCTTTCCCAAACACTGTAGCATGATGTAGGCAGCCTGATATTAGTCTGTTCATCAATGACATTATAACTCACAGAGAAAACACCTTTCTTCGAGGACATAGTGCCCTCACTGGAACAAATAGTTCTCTAGAGGTTGGGCCTGTCCTCCACATGCCTCTATGCTTAATTCATGAAACTCAAGTCTATTAAACTTGATTTTCTACTATAAAGCAATTTTTGTGGGTTTTTGGTTCCTGTGTACACTGCAGTTGGCATGAATGACCTACAGCGACCCAGTAGCAGTCCTAGGATTTAGTCCTCAGTCAGGATTCACCTTATTCAGTGTCCCACCTGGTCTGCAGCCACTCAGACCAAGTAAACACACAGAGGCTTATATTAATTAAAACTGCTTGGCCTTTAGCTCAGGCTTACTACTGACTACCTTTTACACTTAAACTCAGCCCATTTTTGTGAATCTATATGTTGCCACATGTTCTGTGGCTTTATCTGTGTGCTATTACATGCTGCTCCCTGGAAGGTGGGCTGGTGTCTCCTGACTCAGCCTTCCTCTACCCAGAATTCTCCTTGTCTGTTTATCCCGCCTATACTTCCTGCCTGGCTACTGGCCAATCACATTTTATTTATCAACCAATCAGAGCAACACATTCACAGCATACAGAGTGATATCCACAGCATTATTTTCAGTCTACAGCATATCTCTCTTGAAGAATGGCTACAGAAGTCAGAATGTATACTTAACATTTGGTTCTCTCAAACAGTACCATTAAACAAAAATACAGACCAAACTACAGACATTGAACTACAGTAAATTTTCCTATATTCATAATAGGAAAATATAAATAATTTTCACTAATAATCAATGTCATTAATATATTGTTATAACTATAATATCAAAAAATATGATAGTATAATATCATTAAGTACCTGAGAAACATTAGAATAGTAATTGCAAATATAGATTAGTATTTTTCATTGTATAGTCTCAAAAATTAGAAACCTGTAATAGGAAATTGGTTACCATGCTGTTAGACATCTGAATAGAATGATTAAAATACAAAAACATATTTACAATCATGTAGTAAGTAAATGATGACTTTTTATAAGATCTAATATTTATCTTTATATATATGTATACATATACATATATATGTAATTCAAGACCTTCATGTTTAAGAATCTAAGTTGATTATCTCAGAAGCCAAGTAATACTATTTATCAGAAGGTAGAGTCTCCCTGTCTAGAAAAAGACACAAATCATAGAAAACTATAACCTAATCACATGCTTTGGTTATTCACCAGGAGATAGAAATGAACATCTAAAATATATCATATTTGATGTGGACAACTGTCCTTTTGATGGTATATAAGCTAATTTTTCTGTAAACAATTAATAGAGATACCACACTTGTTTAGGAAGCATGCTAATACTTCTCTACCTAACAAGTGCATGTGTATAAGTACCTTATTATATAACATGGCTGTGAGGATGCGCTTTTATGTTTTGTTTGTTTGTTTTTTCAAGACAAGGTTTTTCTCCAAAGCCCTGGCTGTCCTGGAACTTGCTCTATAGCCCAGGATGATCTCAAACTCACAGACCTCTGCCTCTGCCTCTTGAGTGCTGGGATAAAAGTCATCAGACACCACTTCCCAGCTAGTATTTAGTATTTTTATATTGCTAGATTGTTTGGAAAGATGTATATCCACAGAGGAGGATAGAGAAAGACAGAGAAATACAGAGACAGAGACAAAAAGACACAGAGAGTAACAGGAACAAGTTATGTTTTATATGTTGAAATAAAATATAATAAAGTAATATCAGAGAATATGCTCAAAGGATATCATAAGAAAAATAAAGCATTTACACCAATTAAAAATTGAATTTTTTTAAATCAGAGATCTACATTTCAGGAAAATATTATAAAATATTTTCATATTTATGACAATGGAAATTAAGAAAATATTTAAAATACAAAAATTATCTATTCTGATTTCCAGAACTAATTTCTAAAGCAACCATTTCTAAGAAGTCTTTTTGTGCTATCAGAATACAGCTAGAATCATGCTACTGCATTCAATTTCTTAGAAGCATAAATCCTTTCAAGAACAAATAGATACCAAAAATAGGCTTCAGCCAGTAAAGATTAATCAGACTTTGTTCATGTTATCAGTTATTTATATACCATTTTCCCAACTGAGTGTTCCCACTGCCATAATGACCAGAACGCACACAGTGCTCAGTTGCTAAAGCATTGCTTGCTAGCTGATTTTATTGCTTTTGACACATTGAACAACAGAAGAGCCCATCAGCACAGGCACATTAGGATGCCAGAAGTGCATCCCTTTCATTTGCAATACGAAGTCACTCCACAGTTGAATGTATATCAAATCTTTTCTTTATTTTCTTCAAACAAATCTATAACACACAATGAATTGCAACAATATTGATGAATGAGTTCTCCTAAAAGAATTTAAAACACTATCTCATTTGATACTTGAGTTACTGATTATCACTCCCCAGTAGTACTTTTGTTGTTCACATACTTTCTTCTTGATAATATACAAATTTGGACATTCATTGAATTTTACTTTTTCAAACTGGAAAAATACCATCAATATCTAGAATATAGAATAATACTTTATTATTTTGGATTGTTTTTCTAGAACTTGTTGATAGTATTAATATTAGTCTACTTATGGCATTATAATTAGTTTTTCTTCATTATGCATAATGAAGTAAATATTATAAATATTCTCCATCTGTCTTTCATAAAAGAAAAAAGTGTATATATATATTTAGATATGCATATACAAATATAGGCATGTGCCTATTGTGTACATATATGAATAATGGCACATCTTTTTCAGAAGTCAAATTGTCTCTGATTCTTATATTTAAGCTAGGCTGTTTTCCCTTAGAAATTTCACATGTGCTTCTTTACTTTCATTATGAGTCCTTATTTCCTATTGTGATATCTTTATGTCATGCAAAATGTAACATATGGTCAATGCCATACCACATCGGTTGTCTGACAGAATTAGAGACTGTTATAAAAAATGAATCACTACAAGCACTTATTTTCATGTCACATTTATTTTCTTGCAACATAAAAATCAGACTGATAAAAACTAAAATGATTATTCATTTCTGTAGCCTCATTGTAGAGAATGACACTATAATGAAATTTTAGAGCTGTTTTAAATCAAGTCAAACACCTATTGTGCTTAATTCTATGTCTGTGACTTCAACAGGAATAAAAAGTTCCCAAACATTTGACTGCAAAGAAAGTCAATCAAAAACAAATTTTTTAAATGTCAGCATTATTCCATCTCTGTATTATATTTTAGCAGACATAGCATCTAAAGTCTCAATTACTTACTTAATTAATTCTTCTTTCATCTATTACATCCTGACCTCAGTTTCCCTCCCTCCTCTTCTCCCACTTTCTGACCACCCCCTTGTGGGAGATTGTTTGTGTTGTTGCTCGATGACCACCAGTGGAGTCGGGCCTTGGTTTGGAGGGCAGCATACGCATTCAAATTGCTAGATGGAGTAGACCATAGAGTGTTCTGGTGGACTCAGAGGAGATAGACAACACAAAAGAGGAATAAGGAGGGGCCAGTGGAGATGTGCAGCCCTTTTCCAGGGGGCATCACGGAGAGTAGAGGTTGCTGTTTATTTTCTCTGACTATCAGGTTTTACCCTAATATCTGACTTCCAACTATTTTTTTTTTAATAAAACGAAACAAAAGAAAAAAGAAGCTGCTTTACCCCTTTCCTTCAGATCCAATTCTATGTTTCTCTTAAGAAAAGAGCAGGACTCCCAGGGACATCAACCAAACATGGCATAACAAGTTACAATAAGACTAGGCACATATCCTCATGGTAAGGCTGGACATCACAACCTGGTAGGAGGGAAAGGGTCTCAAGTGCAGGCAAAATATACGGCCCAAGTTTCCACTGAGAGGAGTCCCACAAGAACACTAAGCCATACAACCTAACGTACATGTAGAGGACCTATGTCAGAATCATACAGGCTCCCTGATTTTTGCTCCAGTCTCTGGGAGTTAGGTAATTCTGTGGGCTATGTTCTTGTGGTGTTGTGAATGTAATTTTTTAATTCATGACACTTATCATTGTTCATAAATATTTAAGATAACATCAAATTTGTCAATGAGATATACTCATCATAACTCAATTTACCAATTTAAATGGCAATTGAATGTTGTTCCTAATGTAAAAATTTAACACTGCATTGGGAGTAATAACTGATAAATAAATTAAGAATCACTTGTTTTATTTGTTTAAGGACTCATTTTTGAATAAGAAACAAATTTCAAATGAATACATTAAATAAATACAAATTTGAGAATAGATGTCTAAAAATTTATAATAAAACATTTTATAGCATAGGCTACAGCTCTTTCACACATTTTAGAAAGAAACTTGCTTGATACGTACATATTTTCCATCATTTCTAAAAGCCCTTCAATTGATTTCTTCCTTCTCTTTTGACCATTTGTAATGACAAATTCTCCTCTTTTGAATGAATAAAATGTCTCTTTAAAGTAAGCTAGGGAGTATCTTTGCTTCATTCATTTGAAATACTGAGAGTCTTCATTTTGTTCTGTTTGGTTTGGGTTTTGGTTTCATTTTGCGATGTGTATATCTTCCAAATTATTATACGTTTCTAGTATTCATATTGGTGCTTTTATTCTTATAAAGAGTAACCACTTGTACAAGTGGTATATGTTTTTCTTCCTTAATTTTAGTTACTTTCAACTGTTTCCACATAATTTCTAAAAATCTGTCAGCTAAAAATGAAAGCTGACTTTTAGGCAGTTTTTTACATTCAATGGGAAATGTCCTTAAGGAAAAATATATGTGTGTGTGTGTGTGTGTGTGTGTGTGTGTGTGTGTGTGTGTGTGTATAATCTTAATCCAAGTAGGTGTCTAAAATCAATAATATCAAAACTAATTTTGTCATATAAACATCACTGAGACATCTGGACATCTGGACAATGTGAAGAGAGTGAAAGACTTTGTAGTACTTAGCATTAACTGGGATGTCTTCATCAAACTCCTAACCTTAAGACTCAGGGATCACTGGGTGGTGGTGGCGCACACCTTTAATCTCAGCACTTGGGAGACAGAGGCAGGCGGATCTCTGTGAGTTCGAGGTCAGCCTGGTCTACAAAGCAAGTTCCAGGAAAGGTGCAAAGCTACACAGAGAAACCAAAAAAACCAAAAAAAAAAAAAAAAAAAAAAAAAAAACCAAAAGACTCAGGGATCTATGTTGAAGAGGAAACATATTGTAAGAGCTATAGGGAGTTGATGGTTTCATGAAATAAGACCGTCCATATAGAAAAAGACTGATATACATATGAACTCACAGAGACTGAGACAGCATGCACAAAACCTGAACAGGCTCAAACCAGACAAAATCCCAGAACTGAAAGAAGAGAAGTGTCACAAAATCCTACCACTAAACAAGAAGCTATTTGTAACTGATATCTGCTGGGAAAGACGAAATTAATATTCTCCAATGAAGTGTCATTGTGTATATTAACCATATTCCATGGCAGGCCCCAGACTAAGAAGTAGTTGGCCAATACAAAATGGACTCCATATTTTTGTGTGCTTTTTGTTTTTTTAATCTTATTTTTATTTCATTTTTTCTTATTGAATTCTTATATTTGTTTTGATTTTCGTTTTGTTTTGTTTTGTATTAGATTTTTTTTGGAGAGGTAGTAATGTGTTTGGTTGGATAAAGAGATGAGGGGCATCTGAGAGGACATGGAGGAGGTAAAAAGTCTAGTCAAAATATTTTGCAAGAAATTGTTTAAATTAAATATTAATATGTTTAAAAAATTAAGTCATTGTGCAATTTAACATATGGATATCCAATAACCATAATTTATTGGTTTTAAAATGTTTTAGATTGAATAATGAAAATATTGCATTCTGAAACAAAACACAGCAAAATGAGGACTAGTTAGTTACTTATATGTGGTTTCTGAGGTCACATTAAGAACACATAGGCTATGTTACAAATCCTGAGTACATATTTATTTTTTACATCACAGTCTGTAAAATGAACTGTGTATTTAGGCAAAGGACACACAAACACAGGTGGAACAAATAAATTCTAGTAAGAATAAGTTATAAACATGCTATGTAACAAGGACATCCTTGGGAAATTATCCAATTAAATAAATCACTTTTTTCTTTTTTTTAAATAATTTTTTAATTTAAATTTTTTTCTTTCCTTTTACATACCAACTCCTGTTCCACCTCCCTCTCCTTCTTCTGCTCCCCCCATCTCTCCACATCCCACCCTCATCCTCTCCTCATAGAGGGTAAGGCCTCCCTTCAGTAGTCCACATAGGCAGGCATACCAAGTTGGGGCCAGATCTAGCCCCTCCCCTGTTGCATCAAGGCTGAGTAAGGCATCGCACCATAGGGAACAGGATCTAAAAGGACAATTCCTGTACCCAGGATAAGTCCTGGTCCCATTGCCCAGGGACCCACAAACACATCCATCCACACAACTTTCACCCACATTCAGAGGGCCTAGTATGGTCACACGCAGGTTCCCCAGATGTCAGTCCAGAGTCCATAAACTCCCACTAGCTTGGGTCAACTATCACTATGGTTTTTCCCATCATAAACAGAGGGGAGGGGATGGGAGGTGAGAATATCAGGGCTCTAGATGGCCCATTTTGGGGAGAGACGGAGAGGGAGAGCAATGAAAGAGATATCTTGACAGAAAGTACCATTAAGGGGATAGGGAGAAATCTGCAGCTAAGGAAAACCCAAGGAAATCACAAGGTTGTCCCTAGCTAAGACTCAGCAATGGTGGAGTGGGTGCTTGAACTAGCCTTCCCCTGCACTGAGATTGGTGCCTACCCTAATTGTCATTATAGAACCTACATCTAGTGACTGATGGAAGCAGATGCAGAGATCCATAGCCAAGTGCTTGGCCAAGATCCTGGAGTTAAGTTGAAGAGAGGGAGAAAGGATTATAGGAACAAGGGGGGGGTGTCAAGATCACGATGGGAAAAACCACTTTTTTCTCTTAACTATAAACTCTTTTAAAATTTATTTTTAGTTTGAATCTTATTTATTAATAAGGATAAAAATTTAATGGAAATCCATAGTCTTCAGGGATCCCTGTGATGGAAAATCTGGTTAAGAACTCAATTTGATTTGGAATTAACTAAACAATAAGAAGTTGGACACTCTTTTAAAGAGTTGTTTTTGTTGGATTATTTAAAACGGCAGCAGAGATACTAGAGAGCAGAGACAGGAAGCTTTGCTCTTAGAATGGCTTCCTTCACTCCTGCTGCCAACTCCATCTTGGTCTGTTGCTGTGGTTTTCCGTCTCCTCAGCTTTTAAGCTCCTGATGACCAGCAGCTCTACAGGAATCCTCTACAGGGTCAGTGCCATATTGGAACTGCAGAGACATACAGTCTCACAGACTGAGCAACTATCAGGTTCTTGGACTCTTTAGGGTAAGACAGCCACTTTTAGACTACCTGGATCATTTCATAATCCAAGTCCTTAATTAATTAATTCCATCAGTCCTGTTCCTTTAGACAACCCTGACCAATACAGTCTGTTAAATGATAAAGGAGCCGCTCAGCTCTTAGGTTGTTTGTCTGTTAAGGTAGGCTGTGCTGCTACTGCATAAGTAATATTTACATTTCCATTATTACAACTATTTTGTATTTTAATCAAAATATTGCATTAGCTGTGTTAATTTGATCATTTTTTCTAGCCTTTTTCTTGAAATTTACTTAAGCAACAAAATTTAAGTAAACTAAAATCTAGAAACAATATTACTTTAAACTCTGTTTATTTTTTTATTTTACATCCTGACCCCAGTTTTGCCTCTCACCTCTCCCTCACTTCATTTATACCCCCACCTCAACCAACTTCTCCTCTTTTCTGTTCAGAAAAGGGCAGGCCTTCTATGGATATAAAAAAAAAAAACATGGCATATCAAGTTGCTGTAAGACTAAGCACCTTGCCTGTATTAAGGCTGAACAAGGCCACCCAGTATGAGGAATAGGGCCCTAAAAGCCAATAGAGGAGTCAGAGACAGCCCCTTAATCCCACTGTTGAGAATCCCACAAGAAGACTAAGCTACACACCTGTTACATATATAAAGAGTGCCTAGGTCAGTCCCATGCAGGCTCCTTAGTTATTTGTTCAGACTCTGTGAGGTCCTATGAGCCCAGGTTAGTTCATTCTGTGGGTTTTCTTGTGATGACCTTGACCCCTTTGTCTCCTTCAATCCTTCCTCCCACTCTTCAGCAAGATTCCCGAGCTTGGACTATTGTTTGACTGTGGGTCTTTGCATCTGTTTCTGCCAGTTGCTAGATGAAGCCTATCTGAAGGTACCAATCCATGAGAATAGCAGAATATCATTAGACATCATTGCATTGACATTTTTTTCCTCTAGTCAAGCTTGGTTCTATCCTAGGTCTCTGGGTCATCCAGCCTTTGGGTCTTGATTCTTCAGGCAACATCAGAGCTGGACTCACTCTCATGTCATGGGTCTCAGGCTAGACTAGTCATTGGTTGGCCACTCCCACAATCTTTGTACAACCCTTATCCAAGCACATTCCCTAGGCAGGACAGACTGTAGGTCAAAAGTTATGTGGTTGGGTTGGTGTCCCAATCCTTCTACTGGAGATGACCAGTTTAGGATACATATCCAAAACTGCTAGGAGTTTTAGCTGAGTTCATCCTTGCATATTCCTGGGAAATTCTCTTGAACCAGGTTTCTACTTGATCCTGAAATACCCCCCTTTCCAGTTGACATTTTTCAGTACTTTCCCCCACACCTTGACCTCAGCTTAATCTCTCATGTTCCCATCCCAACCTGTCCCCAGTCCACTCATGAAATCTCTTCTATTTTCCCTTCCCAAGGAGATCAGAGTGCCACTTTGGGCCAAAAACATACTTGATTGGCACCTTTCAAAAATTATACTTAGAGCTCCATTCTGAAACCTGTGCCAAATGCTGCTAACGTATTTACTTTTAGGATGCAAGTAATATGGGATCCAACAAGTTTTTGGATTATTCTGATGTTTCATATTATTTACAGTATATATTAGCACTACAAAACTTCTGTATCTAGGAAAGATAGATGACATTTGATGTGGTATATGATTAAAAAAATCAATGTACTTCATTTTGGTTGAATAAAATTTTAGCTCTGAAACTGCCCTGACCATTATTTTGATTATGAAGCCTATTGTTAGTCTTTACCTTAACATTCCATACTATCTGACTTTTTTCTATAGCACACTTACTATGAAGTGGAAGTAAAGTTTATTTAATTTCTCTATCTATTATGATACAAATAACCAAGATGTTTCAGTTGAAGATACTATTATACAAAATTGTCTTAATTATTAAAAAAAAACATTAAGAGTTGCCTCTTCATAACAACAGATAATGAGGAAATCCAGAGAATCGTGAGGTCATATTTTAAAAATCTGTGGTACACAAAATTGGAAAATATAAAAGGAATGGACAATTTTCTGGATAGGAATCACATACCAAAGTTAAAACAAGACCTGATAAACTGTCCAAATAGACCAATAACCATTCAGGAAATAGAAACAGTCATTAAAAGTCTCCCAAACAAAAAAAGCCCAGGACCAGTTGGTTTCATTGCAGAATTCTACCAGATTTTCAAAGAGCTAATACCAATACTCTTCAAATTGTTCCACACAATAGAAATAGAAGGAACATTACCAAACTCCTTTTATGAGGCTACAGTTACCCTGATACCCAAACTACACAAAGATGCAACAAAGAAAGAGAATTACAGACCAATCTCCCTCATGAACATTGATGCAAAAGTACTCAATAAAATATTGACAAACTAAATCTAAGAACACATCAAAAAATTATCAACCATGATCAAGTAGGCTTCATCCCAGAGATGCAAAGATGGTTCAACATATGAAAATCAGTCAATGTAATACACCATATAAACAAATTGAAAGAAAAAAAACAGGATCATTTCATTAGACATTGAAAAAAGCCTTTGACAAAATCTAACACCGCATCATGATAAAAGGCTTGGAGAGATCAGGAATATAAGGAACATACCTAAACATAATAAAGGCAACTTACAGCAAGCAGACAGCCAACATTAGATTGAATGGAGAGAAACTCAAAGCAATTCCACTAAAATCAGGAACAAGACAAGGCTGTCCACTCTCCCAATATTTATTCAACATAGTACTGGAAGTTCTAGCTAGAGCAATAAGACAACAAAAGGAGAACAAGGGGCTACAAATTTGAAAGGAAGAAGTCAAGCTTTCACTATTTGCAGATGATATTATAGTATACATAAGTGACTCCAAAAATTCTACCAGGGAACCCCTGATAAAAACCTTCGGTAATATGGCAGGATACAAGATTAACTCAAAAATTCAGTAGCCCTCCTATATACAAATGATAAATTGGCTGAGAAAGAAATCAGAGAAACATCACCCTTTACAATAGCCACAAATAATATAAAATACATTGAGGTAACTCTAACTAAGCAAGTGAAAGACTTGTATGACAAGAACTTTATGTCTCTGAAGAAAGAAATTGAAGAAGATATCAGAAAATGGAAAGATTTCCCATGTTCATGAATAGATAGGAATAACATAGTAAAAATGGCAATCTTACCAAAAGCAAACTACAGATTCAATGCAATCTCCATCAAAATCCCAACACAATTCTTCAC
Organism: Peromyscus melanophrys; assembly: GCA_902168415.1. Taxonomy (NCBI): domain Eukaryota; kingdom Metazoa; phylum Chordata; class Mammalia; order Rodentia; family Cricetidae; genus Peromyscus; species Peromyscus melanophrys. Next base: position 47,031 of record CABHPR010077052.1, read on the forward strand.
AGAACTTGAAAAAACAGTACTCAACTTCATTTATGAAAACAAACAAACAAACAAAAAACTCCAAGATAGCTAAAACAATCCTGTACAATAAAGCCACCTCTGGAGGAATCACCATCCCTGACTTCAAGCACTATTATAGAGCTATAGTAATAAAAACAGCTTGGTATTGGCATAAAAACTGTCATTGTGGACCAATGGAATTGAATCAAAGACCCTGACATTAACCCACACACCTAAGAACACCTGATTTTTGACAAAGAAACCAAAACTGTACAATAGAAAAAAGAAAGCATCTTCAACAAATGGTGCTGGCATAACTGGACATCAACATGTAGAAGATTGCAAGTAGATGCATATCTATCTCCATGCACAAAACTCAAGTATGAGTGGATCAAAGACCTCAATGTAAAACCAGTTACACTGAACCAGATAGAAAAGAAAGTAGGAAGTAGTCTTGAATGTATTGACACAGGATATTACTTCTTAAATATAATGCAAGTAGCACAGACACTGAGTGTAGGGAGCTGCGTGCAGCCGCGCCTTAAAGATGGCGCTGGTTACCGCCTTCCACCATCCCGACAGCGAGCATTCCCTGTGGTAAACAACTCCATATAAGGCTATACGGAATTTGTGGCTTGCTTACACATGCTTGAGCCTATTGGGCAATGCCCACATGGGGAACTGGGGTTGGCTGCCCAGAGCCTATTTAAGGCCTGGAGAGGCTTTGCCCGGGGGGGATTTTTAGAAGTCAGAAGATTGTGCAAAGGCCTGAATAAACTGCAGGAAGAAGAGCTCGGTGTCGTGTCTTCCTTGCTGGTCGAGGTGGTCGTGACAACTGAGAGCAACAATTAATAAATGGGACCTCCTGAAACTGAGAAGCTTCTCTAAGACAAAAGACACAGTAAATAAGACAAAATGACAGCCTACAGAATGGGAAAAGATCTTCACCAACCCCACATCTGACAGAAGGGTAATCTCCAAAATATATGGAGAACTCAAGAACCTAGACACCAAAATAATGAACAATCCAATTAAAAAATGGGGCTACAGAGCCAAACAGAGAATTCTTGACAGAAGAATCTCAAATGGGTGAAAGACATTTAAGGAATTGCTCAACATCCTTAGTCAACAGGGAAATGCAAATCAAAATGACACTGAGATACCATCTTATACCTGTCAGAATGGCTAAGATCAAAACCACTGAAGACAGTTTATGTTGGAGAGGATGTGGAGCAAGGGGAACACTCCTCCACTGTTGGTGGGAGTGCAAACTTATATAGCTGCTTTGGAAATCAGTATGGCAGTTTCTCAGAAAATTGGGAATCAATCTTCCTCAAGACCCAGCTATACCACTCTTGTGCATATACCCAAGGATTGCTCGATCATACCACAAGGACACATGCTCAGCTATGTTCATAGCAGCATTATTTATAATAGCCAGAACATAGAAACAACGTAGATGCCCCTCAACTGAAGAATGGATTAAGAAAATGTGGTACAGACACACAATGGAGTACTACTAAGCAGAGAACAACAATGACATCATGAGGTTTGCAGGCAAATGGATGGAACTAGAAAAATATCATCTTGAGTGAGATAACCCTGGCTCAGAAGGACGAACATGGTATGTACTCACTCATAAGTGGATACTAGATGTAAAGCAAAGGATAACCAGACTACAACTTGCTGTGGGATGTTCTGTATGGCAAATGTGTTACTCTGATTGGTCAATAAATAAAACACTGATTGGCCAGTGGCTAGACAGGAAGTATAGGCAGGACTAACAAAGAGAAAAAAAAAAAAACAGGAAGGCAAAAGGAGTCACTGCCAGCCAGGACAAGCAACATGTGAAGATGCCGGTAAGCCACGAGCCATGTGGCAAGGTATAGATTTATGAAAATGGATTAATTTAAGGTATAAGAACAGTTAGTAAAAAGCCTGCCACGGCCATACAGTTTATAAGGAATATAAGTCTCTATGTTTACTTGGTTGGGTCTGAGCGGCTGTGGAACTGGTGGGTGACAAAGATTTGTCCTGACTGTGGGCCAGGCAGAAAAACTCTAGCTACAACAACCTACAAATCCAGAGACACTAACCAACAAGAAGGACCCTAAGAGGGACATATGGATTAGCCTGGGAAGGGAAAAGAGATGAGCTCTCCATGAGTAAACTGGGGATGAGGGGTAGGCAATGGAGGGTAGGGGATGGGGGATGAGAACACAAGAGAACTGGATGGTAGAGCTAGAACAGGGATGGAGTGGGAAAGCAATGAAATGGATACCATGATAGAGGGAGCCATTATGGGGATAGAGAGAAACTGGGTGCTAGGAAAGTTCCCAGGAATCCCCAAGGATGACCCCAGCTTAGACTACTAGAAAAAGTGCAGAGGATGCCTGAATTGAACTGGCTTACCCCAGTGATCAGTTCGGTGAATATTCTAACTGTCATCATAGAGCTTTTCTCTAGTAATGGATGGAAGTAAATGCAGAGATCCATGGCCAGATACCAGGTCAAGCTCCAAGAGTCCAGTTGAAGAGAGAGAAGAGGGATACTGTGAGCAAGGGAATCAAGATCATGATGGGGAAACCTGCAGAGACAAACAAATCAAACTAGTGGGAACTCATGAAATTTGGATCAACAGCTGTGGAGCCTGCATGGGACTGGGCTAGGCCCTCTGCATAGTGAGACAGTTATGTAGCTTGATCTGCTTAAGGAACTCCCTGGAAGTAGGATCAGAATCCATCCCTGGTGCATGAGCAGACTTTTCGGAGCCCACTACCTATGATGGGACACCTCACACAGTCTTGAGGCAGGGGAAGTGGCTTGGAGTTGCCTCTACTAAATATACCTTCCCATGAGAGGCCTTACCTTCTTGTAGGAAGGAATGGGGGTTGGGTTGAGAAGGGGAGGCTGGAGGTACGGGAGGAAGAGGGGGATCTTCGATTGGTATGTAAAATGAATAAAAAAATTTCTTAATAAAATAAATTAAAAAAAGAGTTGTCTCAATGTATAATGTATACATTTATGGAATGTTATCAGAATTGGAATTCTTGACTTTTATATAAACATTTAAATGTTAATTATTTTTTCCTTGAAGATTTGATGGAATTTGATTTGTTTAAATATAATTCTAAATGATTAATAGTATAATTATAGTTGGAGGTATTTACTTAAATAATAAAATCATATATGGAAAAAAGAAATAGAAGCATGGGGAAGACAGGAAAGGCAAGAAGTTTTGCAGTATGAAAGAATACAACAGTCAATAGAGTTTAGGAACTGTACTCAGAAACTGGCAGTTACTCCATCTATAATATTTAACTTCTATGTCAGGAGAATGGTCAATAGTTAAATGAATGATCTCAATATGATCTTGTGCCATGTGGATAAGACTATTTCAACATGTATCTTTTACAATTTTGATACTGAATAAATGTGTCTAAAATCATCCATCACTATAGGAAACATCTATTAGCTTGATAAACATCAGAATAACTTATTTAAAAGAGTATGATTATTTTGTCTACAGAAGCAAAGTGAATTATTTTATGAAAATTATGAAATTAATAGGAACAGTTGTGTAATTTTTAGTAAATACAAACATTTAGGTATTTCTGAGTGTATTCTATTTTTTTTACTAGTATTTGGGTAAGAGCAAGCAATAAACACAGCATAGGAGTCATACAAAATATTCATCTAAAGAAATGTAACTCGCTGGGCGTTGGTGGCGCACGCCTTTAATCCCAGCACTCGGGAGGCAGAGGCAGGTGGATCTCTGTGAGTTCGAGGCCAGCCTGGGCTACCAAGTTACTTCCAGGAAAGGCGCAAAACTACACAGAGAAACCCTGTCTCGAAAAACCAAAAAAAAAAAAAAAAAGTTGGCCTTTATTTCATTAAGAGATAAACATGAAAACTTTGAGGACAAGAAATAGAAAGTTGTGGCTCAAAATTGATGTGTTTGTGTGTCAACTAGACAATCAGTGGAATGTGATGGTTAGCATTGTCAACTTCAAAAAACCTATAACCATTTCTAAGCCATAACCTTCTAACAGATAATGAGGGATGCTTGATATAACTGGTTTATGGATATGTATGTTGGGTATAGCCTTGATTAAGTTAATTGCTGTGTGATGAACTGATCCACTGTGGACAACATCATTTCCTGGGGAGGGGCCCTAACTTACAAAAAAATGGAGAAATCAACTGAACATGTCAAATGAACATGTGCGCATTTATTTGTCTCCGCTGATCACTGTAGATATGATTTGACTAACTCAAGGTCCTACTGCTAGGGCTTTCCTGAAGTATGTGATTGTGACCTAAAGTAAGCCTTTCTCTCTTAAGTAGCTTTTTGTCATGATTTTTTTGTGTGTTTGTTTTTTAGTTTAGGAGGCAAAGATTCTTTGTGTAACAATCCTGGCTATCCTGGAACTTGCTTTAGTAGACCAGGCTGGCCTTGAACTCACAAAGGTCCACCTACCTTTGCCTCCCCAGTGCACAGATTAAAGGTGTGTACTACCATAGCCCAGTCTTGTTAGGCTATTTTAACACAGAATCAGGACTGAAATCACAGCAGACACCCCAGTGTCATCCCCAGGTCTGCAGCAGAATACCCATGGCAGCCTTCCTCGCCATCCTGCTCCCATCTTCTGTGGAACCCACAGATCTCCTTTTCTAACATCTTTCCCCTCACTCTTGCTCTAGTCCACCCTCCAACTCCATCAGGCATCCCCTGCTAACCCAAAGGCGACTACAACCAAGAAAGCATGTAGGATGAAGGCAGACCCACACCTCTCTATTGCTTTTGAAATCCAACCCCCCTGTATCATGTGGAAATATTTAGCAAGGAAGTTGCAGTGGACTCTCTTTCTTCTCTGACCATTTCCCAAATTGATCACAAAGACATTCTCCTCCAAACTTCCATCCCCCAAAGCATCACAGTATCCACGATTCCAACATCAGCAGGCATTCCCTGTGAACACACCACCCGAATATGCCAGAAAAACAGGCAAAGCGCAGCCACCCTACTCTGAAAATCCAGACAGGAAACAGAAATCTAAGACCAAAACAATCACCCAATGAAGACAAACCTAAAAATCTGCACCTAGGTCTATAATCATCCCAATCCTAGATACCTAGATGCTAGTGTAAAAAGAACCTAGTAACTCTAACACAACAGGAAATGAATATTTCAACACTGCTGAAGTATAAGAAAAAGACCTTAAAACCAACCATGTGAAGATATAGAGATCTTTAAACAGGAAATGAAGAAATTCAGGAAAATAGGAACAAGTAATGGAAGGAAATTAATAAAACTATTCAAGAACTGAAAATAGAATCAATAAAGAAAGTACAAAACTGAGAGATTTCTGGAAATCAAAATTTCAGGAAGTCAAACACAAACTACAAAGGCAAGATTCACCAACAAAATACAAGAGACAGAAGAGAGAATCTCAGGCATTAAAGAAATGATAAAAGAAATGGGTGCATTGTTCAAAGAAAATGTTAAATCTATAAAATTTCAGACACAAAGCATCCAGGAAATTTGGGACACTATGAAAGACCAAACCTAAGAATAACAGGAATAGAGGAAGGAGAAGTAACCCAGATCAAAAGCCCAGAAAATGTATTCAACAAAACCGTAGAAGAATTTTTTTTCTAAAGAAGGATATGCCTATAAAAGTACAAGAAGCATACCAAATACCAAATAGACTAGACCAGAAGAGAAAATCCCCTCAGTATACAATAATCAAAACACTGAACTTAAAAAACAAAGAAAGAATATGAAAAACTGCAAGGAAAAAGACAAAGTAACATATAGACCTATTAGAATTATACCTGACTTCTTAATGGAGAATATAAGATAGAAAAGGGCTTGGACAAATAACCCATACCCAGAAAGATAAATATTTTATATATTTGCTGATGAGTGGATATTAGCCATCAAGTAATCATAACCAAGCTACAATGTGTAGATCCATAGAGATTAGGCAAATATTAAGGGTCAGCGGGTTGACACATGTATCTCCCTGGGACGGTAAAATAGAATAGATATTGCAGGTTGACTAGGGCATTTGGTGATAGAAAATGGAGGGTTAGTGGGGAAAAGGTGGGGAGATAAGGCACAGCAAAAGAATGTAGGATTAAACAGCTGAACTAAGGGACATTTGAGGAATGATACAGAAACCTAGTGCAAAAAACTTCCTAAGATACATGAAGGCGATTCTAATGAAGTTGTCTAATGGTGGGGAATATGGCCTCAACTGTCAATCTCTTGTCACAAAACAAGGCTCCTAGTAGCAGAACTTGGTTGCATTTACTTGAGTTGTTGGCCAAGGGAGTGACAAGGAAATACCCAAACTACCTAGAATGTTGCTAACACAAAGCATTGCTCCAACAAGCTGACAGCAGGGCCACATTGCTAAGGACAACATCCACACAACTCATTGAACATAGAGAAGTAGAGCTGGTGCCTTCATGGAGTATCCGTCTCTATGTTCTAGTCTCTTGATGTGAGAATGTACTCTGTAGGCTACCAAAAAATGTAAAAACCAACTCAGTGACAAAACCTTGACCTAAAATCTGTCCTCCCTGTAAAATACGCTAGGGCAATGGTGGCACTGAACTTTTGGATGCAGTCAACTCTTGGGTGATTTGACTTAAGGCTCATTCCATAAGAAGTAACCCATATCCAACATAGCTTAGGTAACCAAGAACCAAGAACTAGATAGCCCAGAGACCTATAGTAAAACCAAACACTAATTGTCTAAAAAAGAGTATCAATAAAATAACCTCTAATGATATTCTGCTATGCTCAGATCAGTGCCTTATTCAGTCATCAGGAGAGAAACTTCCTCCTGTAGATCATGGGAACAGATCTAGACCCCCAGCTAGACATTACATGGAGATAGAGTCTAAACTGGGAGGTCACCATCACTACTTTTCACTATGAGTTCAGGGAACCATGCAGAAGAGGAAGCAGAAAAATGCAGTATCCAAAGGGGATAGGGAATCTCAGGAGAAAAATCCACTCTTAATCAACTAAATAAAGTTCATATGAACTCACAGAGATGGAGGCAATAATTACAATGTCTAAAAGGGTCTGCACCAGGTTCTTTGTGTATATATTACAGCTTTTAATTTAGTATTTTTATGGGACTCCTGAGTGTGAGAATGAGTGTGTCTCTGCCTTTTGTGTCTACTCTTGGGACTCTTTTCCTCTTGCTGGGTTGACATGTCCAACTTACATTGAAAGTGTTTGCTTCAACTTACTATATTTTATTTTGTCATCTTTGGTTGTTATCTCTTAGAATCCTGTTCTTTCCTAATGAGAGACATAAAGGAAGTGGGTGGGGGGGGGAGAAACTGGGAGGTGTAGGAGTGGTTGTCTGTGCTTTACCCATGAAACACTGCTACTAGTAGGCATCAGGTAACTGCTAGGTACCTGCCCCCCCCC
>CABHPR010077055.1:0-14556 GCA_902168415.1 Peromyscus melanophrys
CTAGAGACCCTCTGTGGAGGAGATCACTTGGCCTGGGGGCCAACCTGGGTCCTAGGAAGCATCCCTGTCCTACACTTGTAGCTTGCTCCAGCACTGCCAGCTGTGGGCTGCCAGCTGTGGGCTGAGCCACCGTCCTCCATCTGCTCTGAGGGTCTGTGCTGCTCTGCTCACTTGGTCTCCACTGCAGGTGCGGACCGGCCTCCTGATGAACCTGATGGGCGTCCTGCTGCTCAGCCTGGCCATGAACACCTGGGCACAGAGCATCTTCCAGCTGGGCACCTTCCCAGACTGGGCCAACACACACTCTGCCAACGTCACTGCCCTGCCACCCACCTCGACCAACAGCACGGTTCAAATCCTCTGAGTCCTGCTGGGGACTTCCCTTTGGTCTGGGCCTTCCCCACAGGCTGTTGCTGTCACTTGCTGCTAGGACCCTACAAGCTGATTCGAGCAATTCTTTTCTGTAATCTAATAGGAGGCAGCAAGCAAGGGTGGCCTCCAGGGGTCCCCTTGGGCCTCCAGCTCACTGTCTGCAGCGCCTTCTCTTTCTTTCTCATGCATTTCAAAGCCTGTCTCCTGGATCTGCTGCCTGAGGAACAGGCTTTTCTCACTGAGCTGGTCTGTGGTCAGGGTACAGGGAAGTCCACTGGAACCACAAGGGACAAACCTGAAATGGCATTTCTCTTGCACACCTGGGGTTGGGAGCTATCCATGCTTATGGCTGCCACTGGCTTTAGGTCTCTGAAGACAGTGCCACTCTGCTGGGGGTGGCATTGTGGATGCAAAGCTCCAGGCCAGATGTTACAGCTGTTTACTGCAGGCTGGATTCTGCCCATTTCTGTTTAATCATCTCCCCTGTAGATGCCCAGAAGCCAGAGGTGGTCCTCCATTCCCTGGAGGACACAGGCCTCTGGAGTCTCTTTGCTGCTTCTCCAGCCCCTCCCACCCCACACACACCATGGGAGTTTGAGAAACCCCAGCTCACATGTCTATCCAAGATGCTTAGGGCTCTCTTTTCTCATCTGATTCCCTTAGGCCATAACCCCAGGTCAAGCCCTGCTGAGCCCCCATTATCCATCAAGGACCCTCCCATCTGTGGCCCTTGTGATGGGCTCTGTGGCTGCAGACCACCAGCTGTTTCTTACCCCCACCACTGGGTTTGGCCTCTCCACTCCCACCTCATGTGGTCAATATGTCTAAATTGCAAAGGCCACAGTCTTCAGGGGTGAGAGAAAAATCTGGAGGTCAGTGGAGGCCTTGAAGAAAACCATGGCAAAAAAAGGAAGCATACTGTAATATGTTCTGCAGATGGAGACCCTGAGCTAGTCTGCCAGCAGAAGCTGGAGCCGGGAAGCAGACAATTGCTGTCCTTATTCCTAGCATAAGCTTCTGGCATCCTGTGAATGGAGCAGGGTGGGGACAGCGGGCAACTTGGAACTCTGCTGACACCCGGGGGCGGAGCCCTCACTGCCTTCCCAGGGTGGACATCCCAGAGATGGGCACTTTCTGATAAGGCGCAAGTGAGTCAGAGTGCTTTCCCAGAGCTGGGGTGTTGGGGGACCCTGAGCTGGCGGTGGCACTACAAGACTGATCAGCTCAGTCCTCTGGGAATGGATGGTGGTGTCCCTCAGGGGACAGGGACAGACCGTGCTCTGAGAAGCCCATGGCCTTGTGACCACAAGATTCATGATTTCTGATACTGCTGATCAAAAATGCGCTCAAATAAAGAATGTTGGTCAATACTGGATATGATGATTCTTGGCTTTTCAGAATGAAACCCCAGATTCCTGGTCTAGAACTTCTGCAAAACTGACCTCTGACTTCCCCTCCCGCACTGTCTCACCCCTATGCACACTCACACTTCCTCAGCTCTCAGGATGCTGTGGTGTTTATTTTTGTGTTTTTGGTTTTTTGGTTTTTTTGAGACAGGGTTTCTCTGTGTAATGGCCCTGGCTGTCCTGGAACTCACTTTGTAGACCAGCTGTCCTCTAACTCACGGAGATCCACCTGCCTCTGTCTCCTGGAGTTCTGGAATTTCAGGCATGAGCTCCCACCACCCAGAAGATTTATTTTCTTGTCTATTCCATGCCTTACCTTGTACAAACAACAAAAGCCATTCTCTGGCTCCCTGATGTAACTCGGATGTATGGACCAGGTTCCAGCACATAGCCAGTGCTCAGTAAGTACTCGATCCAGGAACTGACCGCAGGTTTGAACATGCCCTCCGTCCATTCCTCACTCCTCACCGTGGTCCATTCAGCAGGCACTCAGCCTGTGATGTGCTGGTTCAGATGTAGAAGGAGGAACAGGCAGTGGGACAGGAAACATAGGTACAATGACAGTCATCATTTAAATGGCCACATGATGAGCTGACTCAGGCCGTGGGTTTCGGGTGGGCTTCCCTGAGGAGGTGGCATTGGGCTGAAGCCGGACACGATGGCTAGATACTCATAGCTCCCTGGAAAGGAGAATGTGGAAGTGGTGGGTACTCTGGAGGAGGATGAACAGCATGGGACAATGACCTCAGGTTCTGGGCTATCAACTGGGTCTTCCAGTGGCAGCTATCCTCACTTCTGCCAGGACAGGACCCCAGGGTGTTGCTGGTCCCCTTTACTGACTGGCTGTGCATTCTCAGCAGGAGACCTGAGGCAAGAGGACAGGGCACTGACAGAGGCACTCACCACGGTGGTGTGGGAACAGGGGAGATTGAGTCACAGGAAATACACTAGGGCTCATCAGGAGCCTGCCAGGGATGCCAGAAGTCAGAAAGGACAAACAAGCCAGTGCCAGCCCAGTTTGTCATCTACAGCTGCTCAGTAACCCACCCAGCACTGCGGCTGTGGGACTGATTTGCTGGTTCTCTGCCTCTGGGCAGAGCTCTGTGGAGACCCGGCACCTCATCACCTCCAAGAATATGAGCAAAGGCCCCATGGCATTGCTGGGGGCTGGCCAAACTGTGATAGCAGGTCACAGAACTTGGCTGCTGCTGGAATGTTCCCAGTGGTTACTAACCCTCTGAGGTCCCTCTTCAGGTGGCTTCCCAGCTCCCAGCTTGGATCTTGGTAAGCAACTGCATTCAGAACAGGAGTTGAGGTTGTCAGCTCTGATTAATGTTTTTGGCCTGTGGTTTGAGCCTGACAGAAACTGCAGACAGTGAAATCTCAGGTGGTGATGGCTGTTGTGTCTCACTGAAGGGGAAAGAGAAAGAAGATGTGTTTTAGGGGTGGGCTCACAGCTGTGGAGACTTGGGGAATTCCCATACCTGACGGGATGGTGAATGGGGGACCGGCAGGTTGAGAGTAGAAAAAAGTGACAGTTGGGACTGGAAGACCACAGTCTGTGGCAGACCTCTCACCCGGCCCTTCTTTTCAGACCCTCCTTTTGCTGATTGGACCAGGCCCACTCCTGTTCCGAGGACCATCTTCTTTGCTCCAAGTCCATTGACCTAAAAGTTAATCTAATCCGCCAGGCGTTGGTGGCGCACGCCTTTAATCCCAGCACTCGGGAGGCGGAGGCAGGCGGATCTCTGTGAGTTCGAGGCCAGCCTGGGCTACCAAGTGAGCTCCAGGAAAGGCGCAAAGCTACACAGAGAAACCCTGTCTCGAAAAACAAAACAAAACAAAACAAAAGTTAATCTAATCCAAAACACCCTCACAGAAACATCCAGAATAATGTTGAACCATCATTGGTACCGTGGCTTGGCCAAGTTGGCACATACAATCCCACATTTCCCACCAACAGAAACCAGAACACACGGAGCCTTCCGTGTGGCCTTTCCAGGTCACTCCTGGGCACAGGGTGCGGAGGAGGAGTGGGGTGTGGAAGGAACAGACGGCGCAGTCAAGGCGCGTGGCTCACCCTGTCAGAGTGCCCCCCAGCCCGCAGCAGTGCCTGCCAAGACTCCCTTCTCCTTCCTTTGCCTTCAGTGAGACGCTTCTCACCAAACTTCAGTGTCAGGATGGCACCTATGAGTCTGGGATTCTATCTTTCCTGGGAAACAAAATGCCAATCTGGGTGTGGTGCTGCACACCTGTCACCCTAGGGCTTGGGAGACCGAGGCAGGAAAGATTAGGAGTTAGGCTTGTCAAGATAGCCTGGGCTACATAGTGAGCTCCTGAGTCCAGACATAAACAAGTGAAACAGCAGCAACAGCAGCCGAGTAGCTGGTGTGGGGTCGTCGCAGCAGGCTTTTGTGGGTTGCCAGCCCCCTATCACGACACCGAGACTTATTATTAATTATGAATGCTCGGCCTTCGCTTAGGCCTGTCCCACTAGCTCCCATAACTTATTTTAATGTGTCTCTCTTCATCTATGTTTTGCCTTGGGGCTTTTGACTTTTCTTCCATTCTGTATGTCCTACTTTCCTGCTTCCTCCATGTCTGGCTGGCCCCTGGCGTCTCCCTCTCTCTTTCTCCCTCATTATTTCTCAAGCCTAGATTCCTCCTCCTACTTATTCTTTCTGCCCGCCAGCCCCACCTGTCCCTCTACAGCCTAGCTATCGGCCATCCAGCTTTTTATTAGACCAATCAGGTGCCTTAGGCAGGCAAGGTAAAAACAAATGCAACACGTCTTTACATAGTTAAACAAATGTTCTATTCCACAACAGGTCATACCGTAAACACCCCTCTCACCCCAGGCCCCAACTCTGCATACTGTCTGTCCTACACTGGCTCTCTGCTTTCCACTCAGCCACCTTCCTGGCCTGTGGAGGAATATGACCTCGGGGCCCCACAGTCTGAGCTGGAAGGTCTGCCTCAGCTCCAGTGGTCACTGGCTCTGGCTGTCCTGAGCAGCACTGCCCACAGCACTTTCTGAAGTGATGGAGGTGGTCGCCATTTGCCCACCTAAATGTTAATTTAGGCCATGGCATGGGTGATTTCCCTCGGTACTTACAGTTATGCAAAAAATAAATATAAATTATCCTGTCATGTGTTTGTATATTTCTTACATGTTAAGCAGGTTCATCTCTGGGATATATTCAGTGGAACAAATATTTTATTAAAATGGATTTCAGGGCAGGCCCAATGGCCTAGCAGGTAAGGGAGCTTGCCGACAAGCTTTCTGACCTAAGTTCAATCCTTAGGACCCACATGGTGGGAGGAGAGAACTAACTCTTCAGATTGATTGTCCTTGGAGACACACACACACACACACACACACACACACACACACACACACACACAAACACACACACACACACATTGATAAAATGGTTTTCAGTTTTTATGTCTTTACTAGAAACTTCTACGGCTCCTGCTGGCGGCTCCCATTCTGTTTTGGTTAGGTTGTCTGTGGTAAGACGTGTTGTGTGTCCACATTCGTGAGTGCCTGTAGAGACCAGAGACAACCCTCAGCAGCTGTCCCCCTGACCGCACTGAGCTTCAAGACACAGTTCACCCAGGCTAGCCAGCCAGCAAGCTCCAGGAACCCCCTGTTTCCACCTCCCCAGGTTGGACTGTGAGTGCACGCCACCCCACTGGCTCCCCCCACCCCACCCCCGGATTCCGGGGCTAGCACTCAGGTCCTCAGGCTTGCACAGAAAACACTTTACAGTTTGCGCCATCTCCACAGCCTGCTGGGAAGGTGTTAGCCACCTGTGTGTTGTCAGCCATATGCACTGCAGCCACCTTCCCACCGCCACGCTGACAAGCGCAGGCACACAGCACACTGTGGGGCTGTGAGGTGAGTGACCCTGGAAACAGCTGAAGACTCCCCACTTCCTCTTTGTCTTGTGGCTCTGATTCCGAGGAGATTCAGTTCCCACTCCCAGGCCAGCCCTGTTGACCGTGGTGACTCAAGCCCTTCTGGATGCCGTGGGCCTTCAAGCCAGGCCAGACTTGCCTGAGTAGAGGTGACTATGCACACATACCAAAAGAACCCCAAAATATCTCCTGCCCCTTGCTCCCTAAGCCCTGTGCTCCACTCTCCTTCGGCCACCTGAGGCTTCCCCCAAATGGCCTCTGAGAGCTGGGCGAAGGCTGGCCGTGGTTTATGGGATGCAGTCCCAAACTCTGATGAGACCCAAGTTAGGGGATAGGGATGGGGTGAGGGGCATGGAGGACATTTGGCCTGAGCAGTCAAGTCTGAGCAGCCTGGATCCCACTCAGGCAAGGCTAGAATCCAGAGGGAAGGGTTTATGTCATGCACATTTATGTACTGCCTGCTGAATACTTTGTGTGCATTTCCAAGTTCACGGAGTAGGAGCTTTGTTCTCATATAGCAGAGGATGCCAAGACTTCAGAGAGGAACAGTGTCTAGCTCCAGGTCACACAGCACAGTAGTGTGAAAGCCTGCATTTGATTTTGATCTGTTACCTCTACAAAGAGGCCAGTGATTAGCTCCTGCAGCCCACTAGACAGCAGAGGACCCAAGCCTCCTATAAGACTGACCAGTGTGTGTGTGTGTGTGTGTGTGTGTGTGTGTGTGTGTGTGTGTGTATGCGTGTGTGTGTGTGTGTGTGTGTGTGTGTGTGTGTGTGTGTGTGTATGCCCATGTGTGGTGTGTTGGCTCCCTCTCTCCCCACTCCTGCCTTCCCTGTTTCCTACTATTTCCTTCTTTCCTGGATTTAAAACCTTGGTCATTTTGGCATCAAAGTGTGAGTGTCCCATTGAGATACCTGGTACCTAGGCAACAGGATGTGAACTCTGAGAGAGTAGCAGCCCCATAAAGCCTGAGGATTGGCTGCTTCTGGGCTCTACTGTGTGCCAAGGCTTTTCTGGGGGCTGGATGGGGAGCTGGTGCCTGTGAAGGCTCCTGGCTTCCTGGAGGGGCTCATGGCCGGCCCTCTGAGGGTCTGGTTGCAGGTGTCTCCTTCAATTATGTACTATGTGAAGTCACTTGCCCTATCAGGCCTTAGCCTGTGGCCCAGCAGGATATCCTTATAAGGGAAGATGGCTGGCTGTCAACCGTGTCCCTTGCAGGGTGGGGGGAATGACATCCCATGACAGAGGAGGCCTCTTGGGGACAGAGTCCTGGTGTAGACAGTGATGGTGACTGATGCTGGGGAGAGCTCTCTGCATGCCAGGTGGGAATGAGCTTCTTGAATGGCCTGGAGTTACACTTTCTAGGCAATCACCATAGGGACATGTGCACCTATTGAGCACCTACTGTTTTCAATGCAGTCTGCATTTATTATTCCCTTTACATGGCTGTACATAGTGGCTAAGAACAGCACAGTGTGGCCTTAGCAAAGGTCCCTGTGGGACTCCTGTGGATTTTTATCCCCAGAGTCAGGGATTGGATTCTCCTGGGGGGCTTAACCATGGGAGAAGGGACAGGGAAGTAGAGTGGAGTTCTTAGTCTGGTGTTACTGTTAATGAGCTGCATGGTTTCTCTGAACCTCAGTTTCTTCCTCTGTGAAATGGGCTAATTCTACCTTCCTCAAGATCACAGGCAACGCTTGGAAAATATGTCTCCTCCCACCCCTGTCTGTTCCTGACTGCCTTTCAGGAGAGGATGAGGCAGCTGGCCCAGCCCCCAAGAGGTGGGCCTCTGAAGGGCAGGATGAGGCAGCCAAAAGGGTTTGTTTAAAGGGAAAAAGCAGAAGCGACAGGACTCTCTGGTCCCCACACTTCCTCTCGACCTGCCGTGGCTGCCACAGCAGCTGCCTGAACACAGCTCTCAAAGACCATGAGGGACAGCAGAAGAGCCACGGAACACCTCCTCAGGTTGGGGTAGGTTTCGGGAGCGGACACAGGGAACATGCAAGAAAAGTCAGCAGCCCCCTGCCATGGGCGTGAGCTCCGGTCTCAAGCCTTCCCCTCACCCGCTGGCTGTGACCGCCAATGAATCCTCACCTTTCTAGGCCTCGGGTTCCTCCTGGTAGAATGGAAATAATAGCAATGGCTGTAAGGCTGTGTGGGAACAGAATGAGGGGGTGTGCAGAGGATGCGGCTCAGAGAGTGTGTCACCCCTGCTGTTGGTAATATCCTGCTGAGTACCTGATGTGGCTTCCAGTTCTTAAAAGCATTTATGTTCCTCGATATTATTTCAGTTCCCTGTTCCAAAACTAACCATGCTGTGTGTAGAGTAGTGTGTAGTCCCAACCCCTCAGTGTCCTCAGGGACCAGGAAGGGGGTACAGGTGTGGAAGACTCCTGGGTGTGCAGCAGTGACAAGCACCTGTAGGGGGCGCCCTCTGACGTGCAGCCCTGGAGGCCCTGGATGTCTAGCTCCATCCAGATGTCCATGTTTTCATTTTGACCCTGAATCCAGCTGTGGTGTGACCTCCCTCCTGCTGTCACTAGTGTGAGCACCAAGGAGTTCAGAGTTGGTGTGTCTCCAACGCTGAGCTCACGGTAATTGCTGAAGAAACATTCCCTGAGGGCCGGAGAGACAGCCCACTCAGTGACGTGCCCGCTGCACAGGCTCGGGGACCTGATTTCAATGCCCAGAACTCATGTGAGAAAGCGTGGGTGTGAGAGAACACACCTGCGATCCCAGCGCTGGGAGGTGGAGACGGCTCCCAGGGGCTTGCTGGCCAGCCAGTTTTGATGACTTGGTGAGCACCGGGCCAATGAGAGACCCTGTCTCAGAAAAATGTGATGGGCCTGTGAGAAATCTGTCAGTGAAGTGCCTGATAGTAAGCTGGGAGACCCAAGTTCAATCCTTAAAACCCATGTGATGGAAGGGGAGAAGCAGATCCTGGAAGTAAGTCATTCTGTGACTCTCGCAAGTTGTCCTCTGACTTCATGCACACACATGCATGCATGCACACATACACTCACACGCATGCATGCACACACGTACACACACAGAGGCATGCAATCACCCATACACACACGAGCACGTGTGTACACACACATGTGCACACTCACACATATACAGAGGCATGTAAGCACCCACACACAAAATTAAAATGTGATTTAAAAAATTGAGGTGCAGAATGAATGATGTTGACACGCATGTTGACATGCAGGCACCAATTTACACAATAAATAAAAAATAAAGAAATGTCATTTCAATGACTAATATAAGGCTGGTTGAAGAGAAAAGGTCCCTAAGAGGCCGACTGAGCCACCTCCTTGCCTGTAAATGACGAGGGGACACTGAGATCTGTAAAGAAGAGTATGAACGGGACCACCAGTGAGCCACACTGTGTTGGGGGAGGGAGGGTGACATTGCCGCCCCTCGTTTTCTCCTTTTACTGCATTCTCTCTTTCAGCCGCGCTTCTTCTCCCTCCACTACTTACCTCTGAGAGCCCACGACCGTGGCCTCAGTCCAGACACCTATCCCACCTCCTCAAATATTGCATGGACATTAGGCTGTTGACTGACAGCCCTGTAGACTTCCTGGGGAAGGCTCTGATTGGTTCCGCTTGTGTTACGCCCACCCCCATGGAAGGAAAGCCTCAGATTGGTCTCTCTGCATAGTGTGCTTGTCCCTGTGGTTCTAAGAGTGGAGTCTATTAGCAGCCTGGCTGGCGGGACAGACAGACGACACTCGCACCCTCCTGACACGGGGCTCCCCTGTTTCCTTGTGTGCAGGTGGAAGTTCTGGCGCTTGGGAATCCGCAAGGCACTTGTCCCACTGCAGAGGGCCTGGAAAGCCTTCTCCCAGCCTGTCCCAGCCAGCTGCGGTGACCTGCTGATTCAGCTGCTCCTGTGTGTTTCCCTGGCCAGTGTCACAGCAGGCCTGGTTCATCACTGGCTGATCTCTTCGCAGCTTTATCCTCGGGGACCCCCTGCCCTGGCGACCACTGTCTGTGGTCTCCTGGTCTTCCTGAGCCTGGCCCTGGTGACCCCCATACGCTGCCTATTTGCACTCAGTGTGCCTACCCTGGGCTCTGAGCAGGGCCGCCGGCTGCTCCTATCCTACAGTGTAGCCAACCTGGCTGTCGCTGTGGTGCCAAATGTCTTAGCCAATGTGGGTGCCGCTGGGCGAGTGCTGAGCTGTGTTACTAAGGGCTCGTTGGAGAGTCTGCTTAACACCACTTACCAGCTGCGCCTGGCATCCCAGGCACTGGGCCCAGTCGGCCATGCCGGCAGCCGGAGCCTGGCGTTTGAGACACAGGGCAACGGTTCAGTCTTCCGCCTTCACATGCACACGGTCACTCAGCAGATCCTGGAAGACTTCTCTGGCCTGGAGTTCCTGGCTCAGGCAGCCCTGGGGGTTCAGCGGGTAGTCACCGGGCTGTTTATGCTGGGCCTCCTGGGCGAGTCTGCCTGGTACCTTCACCGCTACCTCACCGACCTGCGCTTCGACAATATCTATGCCACTCGGCAGCTGGTTCAGCAGCTGGCCCAGGCTGGTGCCACACATCTGCTGGCCTCTCCACCTCCCTGGCTGCTCCAAGCGGCCCAGCCAAAGCTGTCGCACGAGGAGTTGCTGAGCTGTCTCCTAAAGCTGGGACTACTGGTACTGCTCCTAGTAGCTACGGCTGTGACAGTGGCCACCGACTATGGGGCCTTCCTCCTGGCGCAGGCAGCTGTGGCCTGGGCTCAGAAGTTGCCCACTGTCCCCATCACACTCACAGTGAAGTATGACGTAAGTGCACGCAGGGGAATGTTCTCGGAATTATTCAGGCGGAGGGGTCTGTTTGTTTCTCTCTGAGTCATCATCCTTGGATACTCCCAGGTGTCATAGCCATGATATGGAGACATGGAGAAGAGGAAAGCGGAGAATAAAACACAGGGAGGGGCCAGGACAGGGTACAGCCCCCAGGTTACTCTCCCCCACCCCCCCCCCTAACCCCCAACCCCCCAACCCCCCCCCCCACTGCTTCCTACAGCTGGGCCCGCCTCCCTTCTCACCTCCTTCCAACAAGGCCTTTGTGTTGTAGACCCATCAAAGAATCGAATCATTGATTGGTACCGAGCCCCATTATCTGATCCTCCCTGAAAATACCTACACAGACACACCCACTCTGTACCTTGCTGACAATCCCATCAAACTGACTAGACCATCACAACACCCAAAGCATTGATGGGTGGGGCTGTTTCTGCTTTTTTTTTTTAAAGACAGAATTTCACTGGGCGTTGGTGGCGCACGCCTTTAATCCCAGCACTCAAGAGGCAGAGGCAGGTGGATCTCTGTGAGTTCGAGGCCAGCCTGGTCTACAAATCGAGTTTCAGGACAGGCTCCAAAGCTACACAGAAAAACCTTGTCTCGGAAAAACCAAAAAAAAAAAAAAAAAAAAAGACAGGGTTTCACTATAAATAGTAAGTGACCTGCAATTCAGTAATGTAGAACAGGCTGATCTTGAACTCACAGAGATCCACCTGCCTCTACCTCCTGAGTGCTGAGATTAAAAGCGTAGACCACTGCTCCCGGTATACCCAGTGATTGGGTGGAACCCAGGGCTTCCTACATGCTAATCATTGATACACCCCAGCTTTAGTTTTCTCTAAAATACTTTGCTCAAAGGTAGTAAGAATAACAGAGGTAACATTTGTGTGGCGCCGGTTTTCTGGCTACCGAGTCACAGTTGCCCCTCCCTCAACCCATTCTGTAGGTGGCAGGGATAGGGAACGGCCTGATGGCACCTCTGACTCGATCCTTTTCTGTTTTGAAGGCCTCCTATAAACTCCTAGACTTCATCCACTTCGTCCTCAACCAGCCTCCGGTGGAGAGCGTGTTTGCCTCGGCACAGCGCTCCTTCCAGTGGGAGCTGTACTCCCTGCCCCACGGCTGCCACCTGCCTCGGGCTCAGCCGCCCCGAGTCACTGCCGCGCTGGCCGCGGGCGCCCTGCAACTGCTGGCGGGTGCCACCCTAGTGCTGCAGGCCTACGCTTGGCGCCTGCGGCATGCCATCGCTGCCTCCTTCTTCCCGGCCCAGGAAGCCAGGAGGGTTAGCCACTTGAAGGACCGACTCCAGAGGAGACACGACCGGAGTGACCGCCTGGACAGACAGGCCTGCACCATGGGCACCTGGGAACCCAGGGAACCCGTGCAGGGGACGAGAGCTCCGGAGTCACAGGGACCTCAGTCGCTTGGCCCCTCTTTGGCCTCCGTGTGACCTTGGGTAGGTCACTGCACATCTCGGAGCCTCGCTTTCCGTATCTACATAATGATCATGCATGGCAACCTTGATCTGCTTTTCACGTGGGATGTCCTGAAATCATGGCGAGTGGAAGGCCTGGAAGAGTAGGGAAGGCGCCTGCGCAGTAAAGAGGCAGGGAAGTCTGGCTGACCAGGACAGCTCAGTTCCTTCCTGCTAGATGGAGAAATGACCTGGTAACATCCATGTTGAGATTATGCCTGTGGATTTACCTCAGCACTCCTCTGACTTAGAAGCCTCTGAATCCTCAGAATTTTCAGTAATCGAAAAGTTTGAGTTTATAAATGAATATATTTATTAAATATAAGAGTAAATAGTTTTGCTGTTTCCTGTTCCTTTGGGGCCTTTCTGTCTAGACATATCAAGTTTAGTAAATAAAAATACAAGATGCTCTGTGGTGATATATTGTGTACCCTTGTAAAATATGCCTAAGATCAGAGAACAGAACAAGCCGCTAGATTAAACATAGATGCCAGGCAGTGGTGGCACACACCTTTAATCCTAGCACTCGGGAGGCAGAAATTCATCTGGATATCTGTGAGTTCAAAGCCACCCTGGACTACATGAGATTGACTCAGTCTAGGAGAGAAACAGAGACAGGCAGTGGTGGCACACACCTTTAATCCCAGTACTTGGGAGTCACATGCCTTTAATCCCAGCACTAAGAAGGAAGTGATATGGCTGGGCGAAGAAAGGTATATAAGGCACAAGGAGACAGGAACTAAAGGCTTTTCAGCTGGACCCCTTTTGGCTGAGGACTTAGAGATGTTCATTCAGAGGATTCGTGGAGTTGGCGAGGTGAGACATGGCAGTGACTTGTTCCTTTGTCTCTCTGATCCCTCAGCATTTACCCCAATATCTAGCTTCGGGTTTTTTATTTTAAGGCCTATTAGGAATTCGTTCAACAATGCTTTGCTCAATTTTGAATTTCAGAGAAAGGACACATTTGTTTAGTATCCGGTGACACTTGGTGATGAACCTGGCCTCTGGTTAGCCATGTGTGGCCTTGAGTTCCCCACAGTAAAACAGTAACAATAATAATAAAATGACAAATTTCAAGTGAGAACCAAGTGTTCTGAGTTGGCTCTGTGGAGAGGGAGAGTGTGAGAAAAGCAGGATGGGAAACGTAAGGAGAAGTAGCCCCAAAGCCTGTGTATTGTGAAAACACGAGGCTCACGTTTATCTTCACAGCATCAGTACCATAATAAGCACACAGGTGATGAACCACATCACTATGACTGTGCCTACAACAGATTCTTTAGCATCTGCAGGGGTCTGAGAGAGAATGGCCCCATAGGCTCATATATGTGAATGTTTGGTCCCCAGTTGGTGGAACTATTTGGGAAGGATTAGGAGGTGTGGCCTTGTCGAAGGAAGTGTGTGCTGGGAGTGGACTTTGAGGTATCAAAAGACTCAGACCATTCCCAGTTAGCTCTCTCTGCTTCATGCTTGTAGATGAAGCTGTGAGCTCTCAGCTACTGCTCCAGCACCATGCCTGCCTGCTGCCATGCTCCCCGTCATGATGGTCATGGACCCTAACCCTTTGGAAATTTAGGTCCCAAATGAACTTTTTCTTCTATAAATTGCCTTGGTCAAAGTGTTTTATCACAGCAATAGGAAAGTAACTATGATGGCATCATTTCTTTTCTTTCCTTTTCTTTGTTTATTTTGTCTTGGGATAGGGTCTCATGTAGTCCAGGCTGCTCTCAAACTCACTATGTACGCAAAGATAACCTTGAACTTCCTGATCCTCCTGCTTCCACCTTCCTATGCAAGAATTATAGCTAGCCCAGAATACACAGCAGAGGAAGGGAGAGCCAGCCTCAACCAAGGGGAAGGGGAAGACCAAGGCCAGAGGCTGTCCTCTGACCTCCACATGCGTGCTGTGCCTTGCATCTTCCCAGAGGTGCACATAGGATCATGTGTGTGCATGTGTGTGTGCGCACACACATACATACACAAACTGCACACACAGGAAAAAGAAAAGAGAAGGAAGGAAGGAAAGAAGAAAGGGGGAAGTTTAAATATTTTCCTTTCAGATATAGAATCAGATTATTATATTTAATATAATTTCTCTGAATTAAGTACATCCAGTAGTATTAAAAATGAAAATGAAAAGGAGAATAAGTTCAGACTAGATAAACAGACTTGTGGCTGCCAGTCTGAGTTCCCCAGGACAACTGATCTGGGAAAGAGCGATTGAGGGTGTCTTTCACTGGCCACTAATCTATCCATGGAGGCCTTACCACAAGAATCCCTGAAGACCTGCCTCCTGACACCATTATTTGAGAAGCTAGGATATTAGCATCTGAATTTGGGGCACACAGACCAGTCACCTCAGGGACCTTACAATGTCTAGACAGTTCTGTGGGAAGCAGAGGGACATTTTGGGACAACATGAGTTCTCTTCCAAACTCTCGCAAGGTGGAAGAATTGAATCAACTCCCCTGAGGTTGACCTCTGCCCTCCAAATGTTTACTATGGCACATGTTTGTGCACACACTCATACAAACACACACACACACACACACACACACACACACACACACACACACACA
>CABHPR010077057.1:0-11990 GCA_902168415.1 Peromyscus melanophrys
GGCTGTGGGACTGGCAGGTGAGAGAGATTTGTCCTGACTGTGGGCCAGGCAGGAAAACTCTAGCTACACTTGTGTTTAATTCACAAATGCTGGGAACGTGAACCGTGAGGTATCAGACACTTGTGTTTAATTCACAAATGCTGGGAACGTGAGCCGCGAGCTATCAGACTCTTGTGTTTAATTCACAAATGCTGGGAATGTGAGCCGTGAGCTATCAGACTCTTGTGGTGGGAGGGTGCGGCGGCTGTTGTGATTGCCTGCTTCACAGGATCTATAATCACAGAAGAGACGAACCTTTGGCCATGCCTGTGAGAGATTCCCTATTTTGAGGTTATCTGAGGTAAGAAGACCCACACTGAATGTGGAGGCACCGCTCCACGGGCAGGAGTCCTCAGCTGTATGATAAGGGGAAGCGCTGCTTCCTGACTGGATGTCATGTGACCAGATGTTCTTGCTCCTGCCGCCATGACTCCCCACAGAGATGGACTGTGTCCAAATAGAGTCCAAATCCACCCTTCCTCCCTTAAGTTGCTTCTTGTAGGAGATTTGGTCACAGCGATGAGAAAAACCATTAACACCAGAGGGTCGACTGACCAGGCTCACCCAGAGAACTCTTGGGGAGCAATGTGTCTGTGTGGACACACATGTCATATGGCAGAGTCCCCCTCATAGGAGCCAATGACAAGACACTTCCTGAGAACCAAATGACATGGATGACAACCGTCATGGTGCACAGTTTCTGACAGCCACAAAATGAAAATGAGCCATACGTCCCTTCCGGCAGACTGACAGACATGCCGGGCTGTACCACACTATGGATAGTAATTAGCAGTGGAGACACACAATGAACCAAAACTTTAGACACCATGGGTGGATCGCAGGGTCCTAATGGTGCTCCTGCAACCATCCTAATTCCCTCAGGACCTACAAGACATTTGAGGACAAACTGTTCTAAATATAATACTGTAGCAGGGCTGGGAGACGGCTCCTTGGTTAAAGTGTTTGCTGTACTAGCGTGAGGATCTGAGTTCAGATCCCCAGAAACCATAAATGCTGGGTGGGCATAGTGACCTATGGATAATTTAATTTAAACCTCAGAAGGTGGAGACAGAGCAAGCTGGATAGCAAGACTATCTCTGATTACATTGGTGAGCTCTGGGTTGACAGATACATACACGGGCAAAGCACCCATAAGACATAAAATAATATAATACAAACTTTAAAAAAGAGCAACTTGGCCTGGGTCAAGTCTCTCCTTAGAGAAGAGGGGTGGGGCATTGTTAACCCTTCACCTCCAGCAGGTAGATGAAGAGTGCAGTTGTGAAATGCCCCAAGAGCATGTATTCCCAGGTGTAGAGGCTCTCAATACCTGGGGGTGGAAAGGGTGGTGGTCTTCTAAAAGCCCTGTGTGGGCTCCATGTAGGCAAGCGGTGCTTACCTTTCCCGCAGGCTTGAACCAGTCCGTACCACTCCCCACAGCTGTTACACAGCAAGGTGAAGGCAGTTTCTCCATGTCCTGTGACGGAGCCTGGTGCACACACATACAGCAGCTCATCCCCCATCTCCAAGCCAGTGCGACCCTGGAGGATGGTGTGTGGGAATGATGGTGGGTCTCCACACGGCCTCTCTGAGGAGAAGGAACAACAGTCACCATCTCCAAACGGTGACGGTTAATCTTGTCCACTTGATAGGATCTAGAGTCACTATGGAAATGTGTCTCTGGGCATGTCTATGTGGGATTTTCTAGACTGGGTTAATTGAGGTTGGAGGCCTTTAACGTAGGTGGCCCCACTTCATGCGCTGTGGTCCAGGACTGAATACAAAGGAGAAAGTAGCAGGCTGTAGTGGCGCACACCTTTAATCCCAGCACTTGGGAGGCAGAGGCAGGAGGGTCTCTGTGAGTTCGAGGCCAGCCTGGGCTACAGAGCGAGATCCAAGATAGGACTACATAGAAGAGAGGAGGAGGGAGGGAGAGGGAGGGAGGGAGAGAGGGAGGGAGGGAGAGCGAGCTAGGTAGCTGACTGGGGATGCGGGAGCCTTGAACCTTCTTCACCGAATATGGACTGCATCCTCAGACTGTGAGACAAAGAAATCCCCCTGTCAGGTACCTTACCCCAGCATCATGTCAAGTAATGGGTATACAAATGATACAGAACTTTTCCAAAACAAAACACTGCACAGTGAGCACCTACCCTGACCCCCTGTTCCCTGAGTACCACGTACACCCAGAACCAGGATCCCAGGGGCAACCTCATTTAACTCGCGGCCTGGCAGAATGCCTGACTGGAGGAGGCGCGCACACACACACACACATACACACACACACACACACACACACAAAGCTTGTTGAATGACTCAGTGTGGCACCAGATGCTACAGCTTGTATTTTTAAACTGCCAGACACCAAGACCTCTGTGCCTTGAATGACTCAGACATGCAAGCCTAGGAGCTGTTCCTTTTGCCTTGTTAGGTGAAGGAAGAAGTCTGTCATCAAGGAGCATACATCACATGGGCTGCAGTGGCGCACGCCTTTAATCCCAGCACTCGGGAGGCAGAGGCAGGTGGATCTCTGTGAGTTTGAGGCCAGCCTGGGCTACAAAGAAAGTTCCAAGGCAGGGGCTACACAGAGAAACCCTGTCTTGAAAAACCAAAAATAAATAAATGAAATAAAATAAAATTAGAGATGTAAAGGGGAAGGCTTCAGACAAGCCAGCAAAGGGAAAGGGGGGCCAAATACACATCCAGTCTCTCTCTACTCAAGTATAGATGTGATTTGACTAGCTGTTTGGAGTTCCTGGGCTCATGGACTAATTCAATACTGTGAGCTAAAATAACTCCTTTCTCCCTCTCTGAGTTGCCTTTCATCAGGGTATATAATCACAGCCAAGAAAACTGAAAATAGACCAGTATGTGTTTTCATTTGTAATTCCCTACGGACAAAGGGCATTGAAGACCTCTTCATACGCTTGCTCGCTATCTGTCTATTTCTTTGTTGAGTTATTTGTTCAGGTTTTTTGTTCATTTTCTGTTTTTATTTGTTTCATTTTTATTTACTTTTTGGTTTTTTGACATGGTTTCTCTGTATAAAGTCCTGGTTGTCCTGGAACTTGATTTGTAGCCCAGGCTGGCCTCAAACTCATTGAGATCCACCTGCCTCTGCCTCCCAAGGGCCAGGACTAAAGGTGTGCGCCATCACTGCCTGGCTTTGTCCACTTTTTAAACAAGTTGTTTGTTTATATTATTGCTGAGTTTTGAGAGTTCTTTTGTCTGCTTTGTGTAGCAACCCTTCGTGTCTTCCGCAGACCTGTTCCCTAGCCTCTGGCTTGTTCTCTCATTCTGTGGGTGCACCCGAGGGACAGAATTTAATCTAATAAACCCCAATTATCAATTGCATCTTTTCCAGACTGTCCCCTTGGTGCTCACTACTCTATCCAAGGCCACCTCGGCTTTCTCCTACGCGGTCTCCCAGAGTTCATAGCATGTTGCTTCACACTTAGGTCTGTGATCCGTGTTGTTGAGTTCAAGTCTGTGAAGGGTTTAAGGTCAACTTCAGGATGTCCGGTTTTTCTGGTATCTAAATTGATAACCGTCTTTATTCCATCGTGTTTCTTTGTTCCTTTGTCAAAGACCGATTGCCTGACTATGTGAATCTAGTTTTGTCTCACTGATCTGAGTTACTCTCCCATGAGCACCCTCTCTCTTGCTTACTGTAACTTTACAGGAGTCCTGAAGTCCAGCGGTGTCGTTCCTCAGACTTTGTTGTTTAATATTGAATTGGCTGCTCTGAGTCCTTTAGTTATAGTATCTATGGCAGTTGATTATATCCATAAAATAGCTTCAGGGCATTTTGATTATGGTATTGTATCAAAAGAGATCAACCTGGGAAGACCCACTGTGTTGACAGTATCAAGGCTTACTGTTCACATGGAACATTTTTCTTTATTTCCTCGGTGTTTTGTAGTTTGCCTCACACTCAACATTAGTTTAGATTTATATCTGAGTATTTCATTTGGGAGGCACTACTGCAAATGGTGTGTTCTGAATTTCAAATCCCACTGTCCAGTGCTGATGTACAGGGAAGTGGAGGATGAACTTCTCTTTATTAACTTTGTCTTCAAGTTTCATTTCTGTTGCTGTGATAAAATATTCTGACAGAAAGCAACTTAGGGGGTGAAGGGTTTGTTCAGCTTATAATTCC
Source organism: Peromyscus melanophrys (assembly GCA_902168415.1). Lineage (NCBI taxonomy): Eukaryota > Metazoa > Chordata > Mammalia > Rodentia > Cricetidae > Peromyscus > Peromyscus melanophrys. Next base: position 4,199 of record CABHPR010077057.1, read on the forward strand.
AGGTTATAGTCTACTGCTGAGGGGAAGTCAGGACGGCAGGAGCCTGAAGGTGTCAGTCACATCACAGCCACAATCAAGATAGAAGAGAGAAATGAATTCCTGCTCGCTAGCTCCCCTTCTTGCTTGTGCTCAGCTCAAGGTCTCTTATCCATTCAGGACCCTCCTGCCTAGGGATGGTGCCACCCACAGTGGGCTGGGTCTCCCCACATCATTAATTAAGACAGTCTTCCACAGCCCTGATGACAGCCCACCCAATGTTGATCACTCCACATTGAGACTCTCTACCCAAGTGATTCTTGGTTATATCAAGTTGACAATCAAAATTGACTCTATATACATCATAATTCATATCCTGCAACTTTAATCAATTTCAAGACACTTTTGTCAGTTGTTTTAGGTTTGGGGGTTGGAGAGATGGCTCAGTGGATAAGGCACTTGCCTGCAAGCCTGATGACCTGGGTTCAATCCCCAGAACCCACATGACTCAGAAGTCATCCTCTGCCCTCCACACGTGCACCATGCCATGCACATGCCCTCTACCCGCTCAGCAAATAAATGGAGAAAAGTTAAAACATTGTTTGGGGCTTTCTACCGCATAGTCATTTTATCTGTGTGTGTGTGTGTGTGTGTGTGTGTGTGTGTGTGTGTGTGTGTGTGTGTGTATGTACTGTCTGCATGGAAATGTGTGGGTGCATGTGCTCATATGTGCACTTGCAGAGTCCAGAGCAGGACATCAAGTGTCCTTCTCTATGGCTTTCCACCTTATAGCTTTGAGACTTGGTCTCTCACGAAAGCTGAAATTTAAGCAGGCTGCTTGGCCAAAAAGCTCCCAGGATCCCCCCTATCTCCACCCCAATTCTGGGACAACAGGCATGTATAGCTTTTGACTTATATGGTGAGGATTTGAACCCAGAACTTCATACTTGCAGAGTAAGTGTTCTTATCCACTAAGCCGTCTTCCCAACTCCTGTAATTTTTGGGGGGTGGGGTGGGGTGGAAAACAGGGGCTCACTATATAGCCCAGATTGGCCTCAGATTTGTGATTCTCCTGCTCCTGCCTTCTGAAGTGATGCAATTCCAGGCATGTCACCACGTGGCTGTATAATGCTTTTACATCTTGTTAGATTGAATTTGCTAATGTTTCCTTGTCTGTGTCCATGAGATATATTGGTCTGTAGTCCTCTTTTCTTGGAATGTCTTGTCTGGTTTTGGTTTGGAGGTAATAATGGCCTCATGGAACAAATTAGGAAGTATTCCTTCTGATTTTAACTTCTGGAAAATTTTGTAGAGAATCAGCATAATTTCTTCCTTAAATGCTCAGGCCCATCTGTGCCTGATGCTCTCTGTTTCAGAGTTATTATTCATTCTGTTCTTTGAAGGAGGGGGCTTTGTGAGACTGCTCCTGTCTTAACAGTTTTGCTAGACTGTTCTTTCAACAAGCTAGTTCATTTCATCTAGGTTTTGAAAGCTGAGGGCACAGTACTAAGATCTTTTTTATATTTAATCATATGTATTTATGTGTGTGTGGGGGTGGGTTTGTGCACATGAGTTCAGAGGACAGAAAAGGGTGTCAGAACCCCTGGAGCTGGAGTTACAGGTGGTTGTAAGCCACCCAGCATGTGTGCTGGGGATCAAACAGACTGATGGACACACAAGCTGCCTGATGCAGGTGCTGAGACCTCAAACTGGGTCCTCTGCAAAAGCATCAGGCTATCTTACTCGCTGAGCCATTGCTCCACCCCTTTTATATTATTTTATGATTCATTTGATATTCACATGATCTGTAGTGAGTCCCCTTTTCTCATTTCTTTCTTTTTTTGGAGGGGTAAGGTGGGGTGGGGAGGTCTCGCTGTGTAGCTTTAGTTGGCTTGGAACTTATTATGTTGACCTGGCTGGCCTCAAACTCATAGAGACCTACCTGTCTCTGTCTTCTGAGTGCTGGGATTAAAGGCAAGTGTCACCATACCCGGATTTTTTTCATTTATTTTAAAAATGTACTTATTTTATTATTTGTGTATGGTATGTACACATGTGTGCACATGTGTGTGTGCGCGCACACGCACATGCATGCGTACACAGGTGTGGGTGCCCATGGTGGCCAGAAGGGTGTCAGCTCCCCTGGATCTGGAGTGAGAGGTGGTCATGAGTCACCCAATACCATGTGGATGCTGGGAATCAGAATCTGGTCCTCCAAAAGATCAGAAAGTGCTCTTCACCAATGAGCCATCTCTCCCGCCCTTCCTCTTCCATTTCTTATAGGGTTTTTCCTCTTAGTCTGACTGCAGGTTTATCAATGCCATTTCAAAGCACTAACTTTGGGTTTTGTTGATTTTTCTCTTATTTCCCTATTTTCAATTTCATTGTGCTCTTCTATTTTGAGTGTCTTAGATGGATTTTAGATCTCTGTTCTTCCTGATATGAGCACTCAAAGCTATACATTTCTGTCTGACTACCATCTCATAAATCTTAATAAATTGTATTTTATTCTCATTTAGTTAAAAAAAATCTCTTGAAAGTTTTTCTTTGGTTCATGTGCTAGAAGATTTTTAAAAATTTGTGTGTCTGTGCACATGTTTCTCTCTCTAGCATTTATTTTTGTTCTCTCTAAGAACGTCTATTTAGGCCTAGCAAGAAGGCTCAGGATGTAAAGGGGCTTGCCACAAAGTCTGGAGGATCGAGTTCGATTCCTGGTACCCACAAAATAGGAGAAAACTGACTCCCACATGTTCTCTCAGCTCCACACTAGTGCTGTGGCACACATGAGTGCACGTGCACACACATAATAAACAAACAAACAAATGAGAAAAATTAAAGTGTTATCAATCTGCCAGCTCACTACATGGTTTGCTGTTATGTATTCTGGGGTGTAGCTTCTTAGATGTTCACACGAGTGCATGTGTGTATGTGCATTTGTATTTGTCCATGTGTGCATGTGTAGAGTCTAGAGGTTTATGTCTTGTGTCCTCTTCCATTGCTCTGCCCCTCACTCTTTGAGACAAGGTTGCTCATGGAAACTGGAGCTCACTTTTTTGGCGAGACTGGCTAGCCTGTGAACCCTGGATCTGGCTGTCTCAGCTCCCCGGCACTGGAATTACAGACATGTTACAGACATGTGCCATAACACTTGGCTTTTATGTGGGTGCTGGGGATCCAAACTAAGGTCTTCTTGCTTATGCAGCAAGAAACTTCACCCAGTCCCATTGGTGAGCTTTTTAAAAATGTGGATTCTGGAGAACCAAACTCAGATCCAAGCACTTTACCCATGATTCATCTCCCTGTCCCATATTTATTCATTTTATTTATTTATTAGGATAAATCTGTAGGACAGAGTGCCACATCAAAGTGAAGACATCTTTTTTTTCCCAAAAGGAAAATTATTTGAAGTTAGGATTTCCTCTTCTAATAGTCCATCATCCTTTTGTTTGTTTGTTTGTTTGTTTGTTTGTTTGTTTGTGTTGTTTTTGAGACAGGGTTTCTCTGTGTAGCCCTGGCTGTCCTGGAACTCACTCTGTAGACCAGGCTGGCCTCAAACTCAGAAATTCACCTGCCTCTGCCTCCTGAGTGCTGGGATTAAAGTCATGCGCCACCACCGTCCGGCCCCACCGTCCTCTCTTTTAGTGACCATGCAGTCAAGCCACCCAAGAAACATGTTGCTAAAAAGAGATACACTGGGCCGGTGGGGTGGCTCAGTGGGTAAAGACACTGCCCTCACAGACCTGATTAGATTAAATTGATCAACCTACAGTCATCTGGGAAGAGGGAACCTCAATTACCATGATCAGATTGGTCTGTGGGCACGTTTGTGAGGGATTGTCTTGATTGCTGAATAATGTGGGAGAACCTAGACCACCTTGGGTGGCACCATCCCTACGCTGGTGGGTCTGGACTGTGTAAGAAAGCCAGCTACACACGAACCAGTCAGTGAGCCAATAAACAGCATTCCTCTATGGTCTCTCTGCTTAGTTCCTGCTTGAGTTCCTGCCCTGACTTCCCTCAGGGATGGACTGTGACCTGGAAGTGTAAGCCAAATCAATCCTTTCCTCCCCAAGTTACTGTGGGTCAGAATGTTTCAGCACAGTAGAAAAACACAACATTGAAATCATAGACAAATCCAACACCTATGTTATTCTTGGCTTATCAGTGTGTTTTCCTTTACTTTTCTATTTGTTTGTTTGTTTGAGCTACTGGAAACGGAACCCAGGGCCTCACTCACACAGGTGAGGCCAGCATTCTACCATCAAGGTAAAGCTCCCACCACTCTTAGCTTAGACAAGGTGCTGCTCGACCGTGGGCATACTGCATGCATGTACAATCTGTGCATTCTTAACCTTGCTCAACGACTTTGAAAGAAAATCATGGATAATTCATTAGTTTAAAATTGTGTAGGGTTGCTGGGTGGTGGTGGCACACACCTTTAACCCCAGCACTCAGGAGGCAGAGGCAGGCGAATCTCTGTGAGTTCGAGACCAGCCTGGTCTACAGAGTGAGTTCCAGGACAGCCAGAGCTACACAAAAAAACCTGTCTCGAAAAACAAAAACCAAACAAATTGTGTAGGGTTAGAGTGAAGAAGCCTGGCTATTATTACTCTCTATGTGTGGAGTTCTTGTTGAGCCGGACATGATAACGGTTCACACTTTAGCTTGAGTGTGTCCCTGTGTCATGCAGGGCTAAGTGATCTACTTCTTTAGCTCATCTGTCTATGGCTAATTCTGCACCAGGAATTCTAACATTCTTCTCACGGCATAGAAGCGCAGAGCCAGGATTAGAAACCAGGAAACAGAAGTAGAGAGTCCACGGGTCTGGTCCCCAGTGTTGAATTTATCCCCAGCTTTTTCATCAGAACGAACTGGAGTGTAGCATGGACTTGCCTTTTGTCACAGACATGGGTCTCCATGTGGGAAGTCAGTTCAGGGTCTCCTGCTCATCTACATCCCCCTCCAGCAACTAAAACAACCATAAGATGCTCAAAAACCACATCCTAGCCAAGAGTCTGGCAACGGCTTCCCACTTCCCCCTTCAAATCCAATCCAGTTTCTTCCCCTGAGGATAACTCTTCTCAGTGTTCCCATCTTTATCTCAGATTGCCCTCCTTCTGGGGACAATTCTCAGATGCACCAAGATCTTGCTTGCTGCTGTTCAACATAGCTACCCATCTTGGAGTCTTCTAAGCTAGGGTTTTCAATGGGTTGCAACCTCTCTTGGTGGGTGGGAGGTGGTGAGGGTGGAATGGCCTTTTTTTCCCCTCTCTCTTTCTTTCTTTCTTTCTTTCTTTCTTTCTTTCTTTCTTTCTTTCTTTCTTTCTTTCTCTCTCTCTCTCTCTCTCTCTCTCTCTCTCTCTCTCTCGACAGGGTTTCTCTGTGTAGCCCTGGTTCTCCTGGAACTCACTCTATAGACCAGGCTGGCCTCAAACTCAGAGATCCACCTGCCTCTGCTTCCCAAGTGCTGGGATTAAAGGTGTGTGTCACCACACCTGGCTGGCCGAACAACCCTTTCACAGGGGTCACCTAAGACCATCAGAAAACACACAATTTACTGTTATGAATTTACATCACAATTCATAACAGTAGCAAAATTACAGTTATGAAGTAGCAATGAAGATCATTTTGTGGTTTTTGGGGGGGTCACCACAACATGAGGAACTGTGTTAAAAGGGACGCGGCATTAGGAAGGTTGAAAAGCACTGTACCATCCACAAAGGCCAGAAGACTAAACAATCCACAAGAGATGGGGCACAGTGCATGGAGACCCTTGACTTGGTGAGGGGCAAGAGTTGGAAAGACTCACCTGTATGTCACTTGCTTCTGTAACATGGCGTCACTAAATTTGAGCATGGAACACTCAAAATCTTAGAGGAGGACCAGCCCTGACCACGGACCCTGGCCTCTAAACACCCATGTAGATAGAGGTTAAAGGATAGACAGACAGGGGCTAGAGAGATGGTTCAGTCGGGAATTCTCCCAAAGCCATTCCTGAGGCAGGGGGACTCCTCTAGGCAGACCGGAGGACTGGGGACAGTGAGCACCCAGCTCTTCTTGAAGGCATAATGGAACTGTCCATGCCTGTCTTTAGGGGATGTAGAGGTGACAATAGCTGTAAAGAAGGGAGGTGAGGCCAGCTCTGTCTCGGGGAGCTAGAAACCACCGACCCCACCAAGACGCTGTCAAAGCAGAGCGGGGAAAATCCGAGTGGAAGAGGCATCAGCATCCCGTCGGCTAAAAATAACTGCACTTACTAGTTTACGTGAGACACCACGGGACTGGAAATTCATGTCTGAAACAAACACCCGACGCGTCTACGCTGGTGGTGAGCTCTACTTTAAAGAAGTGCAGGAGGGGCTGTGTGCACATGAGCCAGGCCCCATCTTCCCTCTGGGCTTTTGAGCGATGCCTGTCTGCCAGTTTTGAAGTCAGCGCTCCTCATCCTCCTGGTCTAACCAGAGGGGAGCAGCATCAGGGAGACATAGCCATGGGGTGCCACTCAGAGACAGGGTGGGAAGAGGGTCTGCTGCTGAGGCACCGAGCTGAGCCTCACCCAGACACTGGTAGGAGCCTTGGACCTTGCGAGCTGGGCCGACCCTCCTGCCCTCAGGTCCTCTCAGCTGAGCCTCTCTGCCTTCAGGTTCTCTTATTCTGTATGTACTCACAAACCCCAGGAGGGCTCACATGAGCAGCGCTTGAGAGTATATAGGAACTCTCCCGGCAGCCTGTTTACTTTAGCCAAGGAGGTGGGCCTTCCCTCAGTGACCTGCCCCCTTGTCACTCTGTAATCCATCAAGTCCCCACAAGGGAAGGGCAGCCGCTCCACCAGGAAACCTGGAGGACTGTGAGGAATGGCCTACGCGGTCCATCTAAGGCAGGACAGCAGGACACGGGGACAACTGTGTGAGCACCAGGGATGCAGCTTTCCTCAGTGGATACTCACGATGGGGTGAGCTTTCTTCACTGCGGTTGCTCCTGAATCAATCGAGGGTAACCCCAGGAAACTCGCCACCCAGCTCGACTTGGATGGAGTCATTTCTTGTCCTGTCATTGGTGTTCTAGCTGAGGTAAGGTGTTGGCTCACATCTCACTAGGAAAATCTCACAGTGCGTGAGAGGACACACACACACACACACACACACGCACACATACACACACACACGCACATGCACACACACACATACACACACACACGCGCACACACACACACATACACACACACACGCGCACACACACACACACACACGCACAGGCACACATACATACACACACAGGCACACACACACACACGCACACACAGACACACACACAATTCTCTAATCCGTTTGAGAGTAGGTTGCAGACATGATGCTCTTCACCCATCAGAGACTTTACTGTGCATTTCCTGAAAACAAGGATGTTCTCTTAACACGGTAGCAGTAATTATCAAAATCGGTATCAAATTGTTCAATTCACAACCCATATTCAAATGCCATCAAATAGAGCTGTTTTTGCTACCCAGGAAACAATCTGGGATTGGATTTCATTATCAAGTCTCTTATCCCATTTTAATATTGGACAGTTACTTAACCTTTCTCGGTTTTCTGATTCTCTGCAGCTTAATTTATTTTAGTGTGGTGTGTGGGGGAGTGTCTGTGTGTATGTGTGTGTGGGTGTCTGTGTGTGTGAGGGGGTGTCTGTGTGATGCTGTGGGGGGGGAGTGTCTGTGTGTGTGATGTATGTCTGTGGGTATGTGTGGTGCTGTGTGTGGTGTATGTATGTGTGTAGGGGGGAAGAGTGTGTGTGTGATATGTGTGTGTAGGTGTATCTGTGT
>CABHPR010077058.1:0-16981 GCA_902168415.1 Peromyscus melanophrys
TGCTCAGATGGCCTGTTTACAAATACCAAAAGTATGAAGAAAACCCACGAGCATTTAGATGGTTGTCAAAATAAAAGATAATAATAGGTTGAGAATTTTGCATATTACCAAGTCACTGGAATTACAGACTCAGCTATAGCAGAGATATTGTTAATGGGTTTATGATTTAAGATACATATTTACCAAGTCTACCATAAACTATGACCATGAACTGGGTATCTCAAACAATAATACATATATATATTCTCCCAGTTTTAGCTGTTGCCCCAAGTCCCAAATCAGCATGCCAACTGATCTGTTCCTTTGACTACTTTGAGAGAGAGAGAGAGAGAGAGAGAGAGAGAATTATTTCTAGAAATTCCTTGGTATGTAGCTGTAAGACTCATTTAACTTTGCCTGTGTCATCACATAATGTTAGAAATATAATTTCTTAGCCGGGCGTTGGTGGTACACGCCTTTAATCCCAGCACTCGGGAGGCAGAGCCAGGTGGATCTCTGTGAGTTTGAGGCCAGCCTGGGCTACCAAGTGAGCTCCAGGAAAAGCGCAAAGCTACACAGAGAAACCCTGTCTCGAAAAACCAATATATATATATATATATATATATATATATATATATATATATATATATAATTTCTTTCTATGAGGGACATAGTTTATAATAAGTACACTGAGAAACTTTTCTGTGGAAGATGTGAAGAAATGTCCATTTACCAATGACAGTCAAAAGAAGCTATTCATGCATTCTACCTTGGTGAACTATTTTATTAGAGTTACTATTTGCAGCCGTATTGGTGATGGGGTGTGACAGTTATTTACAGGAGTAGACTCTAAGGCAAATTGCATTACAGCAACACTCATACTTGCATAGGTAAAGATTCACAAGTATCTTTGAAATTCTCTGTGTAATTTGCAGGCAAACTCACATAGAAGTATCTCCTCATTTCCCAGCAACTGTTTACTGCTTAGATAAACTTAGTAAGTAGTCTTATTAATCTTATCTCTGTGAGAATTCCAGGTCTTCAAAGACTCCTAACCTTCTGTGGTGTGCAAATTTTCCTAGGGAGATGTGACACAAATATCTACTAATCCCTGTATAGGGAACCAAAAACACATCTAAGCAATGATTCTACTAAAGGCCAGTTGGTGAATCAATGAGTTCATTGGGGTACTTACATGAGTCTCAGTGAGAGGTAATTTACAGAAGCACAATGACTCAAAGATAACCACATTACCAAAACACTCACAACAGTTTGTGATGGGTCAGGAAAATTGCATCACTGGAGCTTTCTGCTTGACTTCAAAGCAATATGATAGGTTAAAGATTCTCAAGCGGAAGAAAAACCTTGTAAATCTACTAAGTTTTAGGGAAATCCTGAGACGTCTGTGTTGTCTGCTTTTTGAATCTTGTAACGTGCCTTTTGCTGTCACACCAGCTAGCTCCCAAATAATCACACTGAGAATTATTAATTATGAAAGCTTGGCCTGTAGCTTAGTCTTATTCCACTAGCTCTTATAACTTAAACTGTTTTTATTAATCTACATTTTACTATGTGGCCTTTTACCTTTCTATCATTCTGTATGTCTGATTCCCTCCATGTCTCATTGACATCTCTTCTGTACCTCAATTATCTCCTCCTCTTCCTCTCTATTCCCAAAAGTCCTGCCTATACCTCCAACCCGGCTATTGGCTGTTTAACTCTTTATTGAACCCATCACAGCAATATATCTTCACACAGTGTACAAATATCCCACGACATTATCTCAATGAGCCTCTCTCTAGGGTGGAATGTTTTACTCTAGAATGAATCCCTAAGACAATAAATTTCTGAGTCTGGTAACTTTTGCTAGCCGGCTGAGTCTTACACACTTCCTTCCTCTCAATAGGAAGAAATATGTATTTTGTGTGTGTGTGTGTGTGTGTGTGTGTGTGTGTGTGTGTTTGTGTGTTTACCAGTGTGTGCATGCAAGTCTGTGGCTGTTAAAGGTTGATTTCAAGAAGCTTTATATATATATATCTTTACCTTATTTTTGGCACATGATTTTTAAGTGAACCTGGATTTGCTTTTTCAGCTAGTCTGACTGACCAGTGAGGCCCTAGAATGTGCCTGTTAGCACTGGGATTACTAGCACTTGCTTCCATGTACATGCTGTTTTTATTCTGGAAACACAAACTCAGGTGTTCATGACTGTGGAGCAATTTATCCACTGAGGTATCACTCCAGCCCTTAAAAACACTACTTAATGTTACTCCTAATACTCTTTACTACGTGTGTTTTCTTCAGGAAAATCATCATAACTATAATTTGGCTCATTATTGATATATTTTAAATGTATGCAATTATCTAAATATTTAGGACAAATTACACCTAGGTCAAGGGAAAAGGTTATTTAATTGGAATAGAATGCATGTTCAAATAGATTTTTAACTTATCCTCAGTGACAAGTGTAGAGAGAAAAGTCTTTTTGCATGCACATGAATCTAGCTTTTTTCTATTTCCTTCAACTTCCTTTTCAAGAATAAGACAGGTTTATGTATGGTTTCTCATTGATATTCTGTAGGTACATTAGTGTTTACTTATCACACTATAAAAAGGCTTTACAATGCACAAAAATCACAAACATCTTTCTAACATTTGCATTGAACATAGTTGATTATTTTACCTAAAGTCCATTGCTCTTTAAATAAGATTTAATTTTTCAAATGGTTTAACAATGGTGAAAACTAATATTTTACTGAAACTATGAAAAAACACCATGATAGTCATTCGGATCCATGAATTATACATCTGGAATTTTATTAAAATTCAGTATTTTTGGCGGCTCTCCTCTGGCTCTCAGCACTGGCACCGTCCTGATGTGATCGCTCTCCTCTGACTTATTCCTCAGCAGGAACTCTTCTGCTTTGGAAGCCTGGGGTAAAATAAATAAATAAATAAATAATGCAGTGCCTCTTAAAAGCTGCTTTGTGAGCTAGGATTCCTTCCAAACCCTAACAAGTCAATTTGCTTTTGCAAGATCGCTGTATCGCAGCTTGTATTTTTTTTTTTACCACTGCAACGACTGTGATAGCAAAAGACAGTGTTGAGGGCAAGACGTGATCTCCTCAGCACTTCTCTCTCTCTCTCTGAATGACCTCTTGAAATTAATGAAAATGAGGTGATCCTCCATCCCCCAAACACACCTGTGGCTCCCTCTTTGGAATAAGTTCTATTCATACGATGAAGGACTACTGTAAGCTCTCAGGCTCCTTTTGACTAGCATGTAGTTAAAACAAATTCAGAATCCTTTATCCTTTTTGATATGAGGATAGTAGTAACTGTTGTATATGGAATTCCCTGATTGTATTTCCACCTTCATTTTATATCTTTTTAGCAGTCATAGACACTTTCAAATTTAGAGTGTTGACACAGTTTTACTAGAGAAACTGTGCCCTTAAGCCCTGGACTATCCCTATAGCCTATGATTCTGCCTGGATTCAGGAGGACATGTCTTATGTAATACTCTCAGATCCATGTAACTTTAAATTTAAGTACAGTTAGTGGCAAGATAGCAACTTTCATTTGAACTGAGGCAAGGTGGCACTTAAACTGTTCACTAGGCCCAGAAAAAAAAAGTGTACAAAAACAATAACAATGAAAGAAGTAGTTCATAAATAATTTGTTCATAGTCTTTGAGATGCTGCTTGTGTTCTTTATTATTCCAAAAACTCAGCATTGTCCTTACCACTCCCTGTGATAGCCTAAGCTTCCTAAAACAGCCACTTTTTGTATGAGCACACCACTCTGCTTGAAAGCCTGAAAGTGGCCGTGGACATGGCCTGACAACAGGGCAGAAAAAATGATGACCTGGGACTTTTCGACCAACTTTCTAGAGACACCAAAACCATCTACTGTAGCAACTGGCACTGGCCTTTATATACTTCAATGGCTGGGCTGTTCTATAGACTTATCCATAAAATTAACTGAGGGCTAATCAGTAAATTAATATGTTTTCTAACCAGAGAGAGGAATTTGTACATATGTACTCTGTCTTTCTTTTTATACTTTTACACTTTATTCTCTTGTAGACATACGCTTCTGTAGCCAGCTTTTATGTATTGTTTTGATCTCTTCCATCTTATAGCTTTGATTGTGTTGCTGTACAATTAATCTATATTTCTTAATTATGTGGATTAATTCTGACAAGCCTTTGGATATACAGTATTTTCTTGGTTGTCTCTTTTTTGTGCACCTTATCCTCAACAGGTAGCATTTGTAATAGCGTGTTTGTTTGTTTGAAAGCTTAGAGGAGTGTGCGCCTTTGTCTCAACTTCCTCATTAGACATGGCCATCGATTGATTCCCTGTCATTTTTATTTTAACACCATGACTTTGACCTAATCTCCAAGTTTGTTCTTGTCCAGTGGCCCCCATACAGTATTCTGCCATGGTTCACTGAATGTGTTTTAATAAAATATTTTAAAATCTTTGACAAGTTTCTTAAGACTTACTATTACTTTTATCCCTTTCTTTAGGTCTTATTAAAATGAATATTCTGAATCAATAGACCTGGATTAGGTTCATATTCTGAATTTTTTTTGTAAGTCACAGGTTCCAATGGTATTGGCTCAGAGAACATGCTTTGAGTCATAAGAATGAAATTATGTTATGACCTAGCTGGACAGTCCTAGCTATTATTATACTCTTACCACACACACACTGTTTTTGATGTTGTAACAAATTTTGGTTAGTGATTTACTCTGAGATACGCTCTCTTTCAAAATATTTCGTGATATGTTCACTCTTAAAATATTTTATATTTAAAAATTTTTAATTTATGAGTGTATGTGTCATATGTGCAGGTGCATATGGAGATCAGATGAGAGTGTCAGAGACCATGAAGCTAGAGTTATGGGTGGTTGTGAACTGCTCAACCTGCATACTGTGAACAAACTTGAGTCTTCTGGAAGAGCAGCAAGTGCTCTTACCTGATAAATCATCTCCAGCTGCCAAGTTTGTTTTAAAAACTTAACATGTTATGAAATTTTGTTTTGTAAAATATCTGAGGGTTACAGAAAACAACATTTGATAAGTCAAAGTTGGATTTAGGAAGTTGTAAGGTATATATATTTTTTATTGAAAATGAAGTTTCTTTCTTTGTCAAACATATTTTGGGATTTCTTCTTTAATCTGAAGTAGAGAAAGTTTATTGGCTATTTACCATGTGAAAGATACAATGCTAGAGTTCATGAAATTTCAGAAATAAATAAACAGGTACATCTTAAATCTGAGAAATTTTGACATTGATTTCTCTGCAGCCTATGAGTAATATAAAGAAATTTAGTACTGGAACTTCACATTGACTATGTGAACTATTTGTTTACTGTGTGCAGAGGAGAAGAATTTCAAAAATTCAAGATGTACTTTTATATTCAGTTAAAATATTGGCTTTAGCAAATTTGCATCTGCAGTTCATACTGTGATGAATTGCTCTTGCCCATCTAAGACTGTATAAAGGGTGATGCTTCCTTTGTGTGTCAAAAGGCTATGAACCAGAGGCTGTAGAAACCACTCAGCAGTTAGGAGTGCTTACCGCTCTACCACAGGAACACGGATTAGATCCCGGCACCCACTTCAAGTGGCTCTCAAATACCCGTAATTCCAGCTCTAAATGTGTAGATGCTGTCTTCTGACCTCTTGGGCACCCTGCAGACATATAAGCATACGTACACACAAGTACTGATAGACAGGCAGAAACAAAATAATGTGGGTTTTTTTTTTTTTTTCATAACATTTTCAAACACTAGATTTGAAACTAATCTGGCACGTCTGATGCTGACATCAGAGTTCTAATCACTATGTTCCAAGATTCTTATAAAATGTCTACACAGATTTAAACGATGACTACTAATGGATACACCGTATGTAATATTGTCTTGTGTAGTGTAGATAATTTTTTTTGATGAGAACAAACCTTGGGAATGCACATGATTATTATAACTCTTTATCACAAATAAAAACTAGAAATGAATTTCTTCTGTTTAAATTTAATTTGCAGCAGCTTAATAATATGAAATTTATGATAAATAGATGGTTGATATATGCTAATCTATAGGAACTAACGAGGAAAGAGCCAACGTTATCTGTATAATATACTTCCAAGAAGACCATTGACAGGAAGTTTTCAAGTCTCAAAAACAATGTATTTTGATAATTTTCTCCATTAGATCACAGATTTTAATTTGTAGGTCTTTTAAGGTCCAGTTCACAGGGGGAAGGCAGGGACATGTCAAATATATTTAATAGGTAGAGAAGAGGGGAGATGATTTCCAATTTGTAGCTCACCTCTCCCCAAGCAAATAATGCTTTGACCCACTGTCATAGTTTGTTTGTGATACATTGAAAAGAATGTGTAAAACTAGATAATTTATACAAGTATAATCTTTTTTATCTTACTCTTTTGGAGATTAGATCATCTAAGTGCCTGGCCCCAGCAAGTTTGATGACCACAAAATGCCTTGCCTTGACAGCATAGGTGGCCATTTGAACCGTGCATCCAACTCTAGATTAGTTTGAAGAAAAAGACAAACTGAAACAAAGTGAACAAACACAGAATTACAAATTTGAAATTCCTTTTGAAACTCAAGTTCTTGTACTACAGGTCATGGGTACTCATGGGTATTCATGCCTAGTACTGAACCATGAATTTACCCAGCAATGCATCAACAGAGGATAGGCACAGGGTGAGGTAGATGGGAACAGAGATATATACCCCCACATCCCATTATTCTTCCTTGAAAACCACTGGCTCAGACATCTGAGTCACAGTTTTTCTATATCTTTACTTGGATAGACTATAACCATTTCAATTAAAAATTGACTTTATCCTCTGCTTTCCTCTTCTGTGCCCTCACCAGATTTTTTTGCCAGTTGAGTGTAGTATGTAACTCTCAATGGATCCTGCCCAAACCAGTGCCTTTCATCTCTTACTACTACATACCAATGTTTTGCAGTGTGCTAGCAAAACCTTTCGACTGCTAATCGAGACCAAGCTATTTTCAGTGTAGATGGTCTCTCTGTCATCATTTCTGTGCTTACCAACTCAAATAGTTAAATCATCGTATCATTTTTCAGGCTATTTTTCTCTATTCATGTTTGCCCTTCCTTAAAACATCCAGCTTACAGTGGTAAGACTGATATTCTTAAGCATGCTTTAGGGGATTTTTATTAATCTTCATAAAACTTCAGCATGTTTGCCAAGTATAATTGAACATAAAACAGTTTATAAAGTTTTGTTATTTCTGCCAAGATTCTGTTGCCACTCAATTCATTCATTAATTCATACCAAAACTATTTATTATGAGAACACTGAATGTCAAAAGGACAGTAACATTACTGAGTATGCAAATTAATAATACAATCTTCAGAAGTAAATTTAATTTATTTTGTTTGTTAAATTATTTGATAAAATTAGAATTGATTTACCTCCTACGTTTTTAAATGTAATCCTGTAATGAAAGGCAATGCATTCCATACAATATCCTCTTGTTTATTAACCATTAATCACAGTTATGCCAGACATAGCCAGGAGGAAGCCCTGTGCTGGACCGCTTACTGTGTAATTAAATGTTGTTCTCTCACAATGTTCTCTATCACAAGAGGTTCTTTTCACTGTAATGAAAATAATTATTTCTTTATAATAAGTGGCCCATGGATAAACATTCTGTGATGTTTCTGGAAAATGCATAATATGAAAAACCAGAATTTGAAGTTTAAACAGTCCATTTTCAGGACTCCAGAAATCCGTAGACTTTTACATGTAAAAGTGAAAGTTGTAAGTCATTGTCATATCACTGAAGGCATTATTTTTTTAAATATGCCAAATGGTGTTGAAATATCCTTGTAGTAGAATAATCCTTGGCAACATTGCTGTGGAAATATTTGTGAACTTATCTCATTGTTTGGTGCATTTGCACATAACACTGACTGCACTCCATGTTCTGTAGCAGTTGCTTCTAAAATGTTTGGGACATCAGTGGACAAAATAGGCCTTGTGAATCTTATTTCTTTTACATGTTGTGAGAATAAGAAACTGTGACCTGCTCAGCCCTAAATGAGGCATCCGTATAACACTCCCAAGACTCAGAGAACTTCAAGGAAGAGTGAGGTTTGAAGACTGTTTAGGAGCCAGAGGTACTGGCTGACTTCAAGGGAGGAGTGTTTACTGGACACCACAGGGCAGAAGTCACAGTGATTGAGACAGCATGCACAAAACTCAAGAAAGCTCAATCAGACATAACCTGCCATGCAGGGGGAAAGTTGGCACAGAATTCTGCTACTAGGGTGCTATTTGCATTTGCTAACTCTGGGAATGGGAGAGCCAGAGCCAGTTGTGTTTATTGGTGTGACTCTGGGTTGGAGGTCAGCTACATGCTAGGGAAGCCACATTCCCAAGATTACTTGGATAATACAAAATGGACTCAATGGGAAGAAAAAAGAAGAAAACCCCCCACATTTTTGTGTGATTGTAAGGATTTGACCCCTTATTATGATTCAAATTGAGACTTAAAAACATAAGTCAGTAGAGGAATTCATGCTCTGACTATTTTTAAAAATACTACATTAATTACAATTGATGGCTATAGGGGTGAAGTGAAGGGGGAAAACATTAGAAAATGCTACAGTAATTTTTTAAATTGGTAATGATGGTTATGGACAGGATATCCAGAGAGGATTTAATGGTTGTAAGTAGAAATTGCAGGTAGATCTTGCCACTTGATTTTTCTCTTTGTCTAGATGTGACTTCTTACAGGAATGGACTCTAAGCTTTGTCTCATGTAATTAGGGGATTTGAGTTGCTGTCTACCGAGGTGAAATGCTACAGATGGATTAGCTTCCATTTCTTTGTTCTGTTTTTGGTGGAGAGAATCTCAGAAATTCCGTTTATTCTGTCTTTGTGAAAGTTATCACTTGGATTTTATCCAGACTGAGATGCCAAATAGGAAGTCGGAGATGCATTTTTCTAACTGGAGAGGAAAATGGTGCACAAAAGGAACAAATGTAGACATCTCCAGTCATGCACTACATTAAGAATGAAGAACCCAGATGAGGTTAGCAAATGAATGAGAACAGATGGAGAGGAGAACTAAGGATGAACCCCTAGATACTAGCATCTGAAGAGTCTGGAACAAACAGAACAGAGAATAAGAAGCAAGTAGTGTGAAGAGATACTGGGTGTGTGTAGTGTGTAGAACGTAGGGTGTAGTGTGCTATATACTCCTTTGGTGTGTTCAGTGACATCATTGTTGTGCACTTACTAATATAATATGCACAATGGAGCTGAAGTCAGTGCATATCAGAGTGTATAGTGGAGCAGAACTGGCTTCATGTGCCTGTAACTGTAATGTCAGCTAAGCACTCAGAAAGGTATCATGTTTGGTTTAATGCTCACTGTTCTCAACTTATAATGTTTAATAACTTTTAACATGCCACTTTTTCCATTTTTATTTTCTTCTGGGCCAATGATTTAATATCACCCATATTTGGGACTGTTCTCTCTTGCTCACTTAAATCTTTCTAGAAACATCCTAATAAATACCCATAGTTGTGTTTCCATGAGTGCCATGAAAATGACAGGGGGGATTAGCCACTGCAGATATTATGTGCACATTGTATATTGTGAAAAGTCTTCTCTGAGTTTCTGTCCCAGGAGTTAATCACTTAGACAAGGGTGCTCTCTGTCTTTCAAAATAACAGACAAAACACATTCCTTCCCACCTTGATTTTATTTTACTTTGGAAGTACTATCTTAGTTATTGTACCATTACCACTTTATAAATTCTTACTTCTTTCTCTGTCAGATGTTTAGGTAACCCCCGCCCCTGTCCTCTCCCCATAATCCACTCCTCCATTTCCCTTCAGAAAAGGGCAGGCTTCCCAGGCCTATCAACCAAATATGCCATATCAAGTTGCAATAAGACTAAGCATCTCCCCTCATATTAAGGCTGGATGAGGCAACCCAGTAGGAGGAAAAGAGTCTCAGAAGAGTCAGAGACAACCCACACACACACTGTTAGGAGTCCCACAAGAATACTAAGCTACGTAACCATAATATGTATGCAGAGGACCTAAATCAGTCCCACACAGGCTCCCTGATTGTCTCTTCAGTCTCTGTAAGCCCCTATGAATCCCGGTTAGTTGAATCTGTGGGTTTTCTTATGGTGTCTCTTAGCAACTAACCAAAAAGTGCAATCATCACTAAAGACATGTATAAGGTAACCAACAGTAGGGCTTCTCCAAATTGTTCAAACTATTCTAAAATTTTTATGAGATATTTTCAAGGCTATTGCATTTTATTATAAATAAATTATAACCCCAGCACCAAAGAATGTTAGAAACATATTTGTAAAAGTGTTTTAGCAACTTTTGTTCTCTGAGTTCTAAAAATTCTTTCATTTAGTTTTCTGATTTATTTATTATTATTGGAGGAAAACATTCCTCTAAAAAGTTCTGGTCTTCTAGGCATTGTGATGCCACTTTACTGACTTGTATATGTAGTTCTATTTTATTTTCTATTACTCAGCAGCTAGAATTTTATAACTTATATTACATTAAAGATATATAACTTCACATCTCAAATGACTTGCAAAATGATGATTTAATAGTCAACTTTGCTTTTCACAATTACTCTAGATAGGTGAGTATTTTATAAGTAATGATTTATTTTAGGTTACTTGTTTATTATGTCAAATTACAGTATATATCATGTATTATCAGTTTTTTCATAGGTGCCTGAACTGGCCTACCCTGGTAATTAAATTGGTGAATATCTCATCTGTCATCATAGAGCCTTCCTCCAGTAACTAATGGAAGCAGATGCAGAGATCCACAACCATGCACCAGACCAAGCTCCAAATGTCCAGTCGAATAGAGGGAAGAGGGAATACATGAGCAAAGGGGGTCAAGACCGTGATGGGGAAGTCTACAGAGGCAACTGAACCAAGCTCAAAGGAACTCATGAACTTTAGCCCGAGAGCTGTGGAACCTGATTGGGATCGGACTAGACCCTCTGCATATGGGAGAGAGTTGTGTAGCTGGGTCTGTTTGAGGGGCCCCTGGCAGTGTAATCAGGATCTATCCCTGATGCATGAGCTGGCTTTCTGGATCCAATTACCTATGGTTGGACACCTTGCTCATCCCTGATAAAGTGGGGGAGGGGCTGGGTCCTGCCTCAACTGCATGTACCAGGCTTAGCTGCCCCCCCATGGGAGAACTTACTCTGTTGTAGGATGGCATGAGGGGTGGAGGGAAGATAGGGGAGATCAGGAGGAGGGATGAGAGGGGGATCTGTGGTTGGCATGTAAAATGAATAAAAAATAATAAGAAAAAAACAGCTAATTTTTCATATAAATGAAATAAAAGTTCATTTAAGTGACATCTTAAACACTCTTATAACCAGCATATGTTTGTGTAAATTTCAATGTCTTATGTAGTAACTAGTACTGTTGCTCATTCTTTTTGTAAGATTTTTTTTTTATTTTTAACTATGCGTACGTCTGTATATCTGTATATCTTACTTAGGGTTTCTATTGCTGTGACGAAATGCCATGACCAAAAGCAACTCTTTGAGGAAAGGGTTTGTTTCGGCTTATACTTCCACAACACAGTCCATCATGAAGAGAAGTCAGGACAGGAACTGAAAGAGAAACCATGGAGGGTCATTGCTCACTTGCTATTTCCCCATGGCATATTCAGCCTGTTTGCTATACCTCTGGACCGCCTGCCCAAAGGTGCCTCCACCCGCAATGGAATGGTCTCCCACACTAACCACTAATTAAGAAAATGCCTCAAAGCCTTGCCTATGGGCCAGTTCTATGGAGGCATTTCTCAAATGTGTTCTCATCCTCACAGACAACTCTAATTTGTGTCAGGTCAGTGTGGGTATGAGCATGGAAGTTCAGAAGCCACAGGGCCAGAGGTGTCAGGTTATCCTGAAACTGGAGACTAGGCCAATTGTGATGCCTGCTGTGGACATTTGAAACTGGACTCAAGTCCCTCTAACTGAATTAAGTTTTCTTAATTTCTCAGTCATCTTTCCAGCCCTCTATTTCCATTTTTAGTTTGAGCATATAACATGTGTTTCTTAGAAAAGTCTATTTATTTCTCCCACTTTATGAAAAATGTAATTACCTTTATTTCAAATATGTGCAGAATTCTAAAAAAAAGTACCAATTACTCTCTACTACTGTTGGAGTATGAGCTTTTCTTCTAAAGCTCATGCTCTCAGTTCTCAGTCCTCCAGCAGTGGCAGGTGGCAAGGAATTCAGGGGGTGGTCAGGCTAACAGAAGCAGGTCACTGGCTGCCAGCCTTTGAATGTCATCATAAGTAGCCAGTCCTTTCTGCACTCTCGCTATTTCCTTTCACACCAAGGCAAAGATCTCCATGCATGTTCCCAATAGCAAGACATGCTGCCCATTGCTAAACATTGCTGTGCATGGAAACATCTAGAACTGTGAGCTGAAAGAAATCTTTCTTGTGTTGGTCAGGTATTTTGTCACAGGGTTGAGAAACTCAACGTCAAATTTAAAGAAATTAATTGCCTGATGTATGATTTTCATTTCTTTCTTGTACCATTAATTCAGCCAAAAATTTTTAAAGCAAGTTTCTTTTTAATAGCAAACTTGAATAATTTCTGGCCTAAAGTGGGTTATTTTCCTCTCTCAGTATCATAGAATCAGTAAACTAACCTTGAGTTGATTGAGCAGTGAAGGAAAGTTGATATTTTGGCCAGAGAATAAGAAGTTGGGAGAAATGACTCACACATTAGCTTTTCAGTTAAAAATCGTATGGGGTCCTTTAAAGATTCAAGGCAGACAGAGGATGGCCTGAGTCAATATGTAGTGGGATTGTTATTGCCTTTTCCATCTTGGAGTTGAGGGCTCACTGGCATTTAATCCCTACACAGATAAATTTAATCTGAGCAGGAGGTAACTGGGCAAGATGATGTTGGAAGGAAGGAATAGTGGGTAGACATGACATCTTTTATGGATGAAACCAGTTTTGCCTGGTTCCATTGTCTGGCTGGTTTAGCACAGCCACCAGGTCTCAGGCTAGTCAGAATATTTTGGTGTGTAAAAGAGACAGTTGTTAAACAATGGGAACAGAGGCTGTCTGCATCTATTTTACTGGCTTTTGAGACCCTACTCCTCATACGGGGTCGCCTAAGTCTGGCCTTAATACATGGGAAGGTGCTTAGTCTTACTGCAACTTGATATGCCACGTTTTGGTGATACTCATGAGAGACCTATCCTTTCCTAAACAGAAGCTTAGGAGGGGGAGTGGATTGTGGTTGGAACAGAGGGGTGTGGGGGCAAGGGAGGAATGGGAGGAGAGGAGGGAGGGGAAACTGTGGCCCGGATGTAAAATAAATAAATAGATGATAGATAGATAGATAGATAGATAGATAGATAAATAGATAAATAGATAAATAGATAATTTATTAGAAAAATAAAAAAGAGAGACAACAGCTTAAGAAAAATGCCTACATTAACATATGAAGAGGAGATGTTCTCAGTAAGAGTACTAGACCTATAGAGAAATTTCCAGGACAATACCAGAACCTCCTTTCAAGGTTAAAGCATTAATTTTTCTAAAAGGGAGCCATGTTGACTTCTGAATATTCCCAAGACTTACCCTAGCTTAAATGACCAGAGGTTAAGCTTCCCACCTCTGTAGATACAAGGGCAGATAACTCTGGCCTCAGTCCAGGGTACTCCAGAAGGCCACTTCAGCCAATCTGTTTATAATCAGAATTATCTATTTCAAGGCCATTGCTAGTCACCCTTCAAACCTAGCCTTGCTTCCATTGTTTCCTTAAAAGCCTTGTTTCTGAAAGCAGAGTAATCACTTATAAACTTCCATTTCTGTCTCAAATTTTGTAGTCCTACAAAATTTCTAACATACTCTACAAACTGAAAAGAAAGATAATTACATATACTTCCAAGTAGTTGACCCCAATCAATCTTACACTAAATAGCATTCAACCACTGATTTAGAGGGAGAATGATTTGAAGGATATGTTAAATGTGAAGATTAACAAAATATGGGACAATATCCACTCAGGTAATCAGGTTTCACCTGGAAAATATGCTGGCAGAATAGGAAATCATTTTAAAATTGACCTCATGGCAGTATTTAGGGACTGGAAAGCAAAGTTAAATACACCTGGTGTCTTAGTTACTTTTCTTGTCGTTAGGGTGGAATATTTTTACAGAAGCAAGTTAAAGAAGGAAGGTTTTATATTTGCCCTCAGTTATAGTCCATCCTAGTGAGGGCATCATGGTGAAAGGAGCTGGAGGCAGCTGGCCATATTACATACGAAGTCAAGAAGCAGAAAAGGATGCAGAGATGCCCATGCCCAGTTAGCTTCCTCCTATTTATACAACGCTGAACCTAAATCCAGAGAATGATACATCCCAGGTTTAGGGTGGTTCTTTCAATATTAGTGGATCTAATTAAGACAATTCTTCACATATATATTCAGAGGCTTGTTTCTGAGGTGACCCTAGATCCTGTTAAATTGAAAATCAACATTAAACGTCATATCTAGTAAATTCTATAGTATGCATCCATTTCACCTCAGGCTACAGAATAAGAAAAAGGTCAACAGTTTAAAAATCTGAAGTTGACTCTCCACCGTTACAAAGGAGGAACAGATAAAAACTCATGCTTTAAAGATTGTCTTAGGATATTACCTTACAAGATCATGAGCAAAGTCATGCCTGATTATTGAAAAATGTTCTCTCAATGTTAGTCTTTTCAAGTCTACAATTTGTGGGCTAAATCACTCCCTTTAGATGCACTTCATCTACAATGCCCATGTTTCCTACATATTATTTTCTTTGTATTAAAAAGAAATGTATTTCTTTTATGTAAAAAAAAATCCAGGCTTTTGAATTTCTAGGATCATTGTTCTTTACACATTCCAAATATTAAATACATAAAAATGCCAATGAGAAAGTTAAAAATGATGAAGGAATAATTGGGCACAGGGGATTATTCTCTATTATTAACACAAAATTAATCAAATGCTAAATAAGAGGCTTAAAGGCAAGTTTTAATATAGAAGTACATGAAGAATTAAAAATATTAATTGAATATGACCATAAAGTCTTATTAATGGAGAGATGTATTTGAGGACTTTTCTTCTGTTTTAAACCAATATATGAAATAAAATAAAAAGCATCCTGAGAGACTTGTTTTTAAAAGAAATGTGAATCATATGAGTCATGCATAATCCTAAAATTGAAATAAATAAAAATGTGCAATTATAACACTTAAGCTATGCAGTCAAGGAAATTTTAAGTTATACTAATCATAAACTAGATTGAATAGGAATTGTACATGCTAAAGAGATGTTTATGGGACTGATGCATCATTTTCCAAGAGTATCTGGTATAACAAAAAAATAAGGTATGAGTAGAATACCCTGTTCTACAAACCATAGATCCTACAGTATGGGGTGTGTGTGTGTGTGTGTGTGTGTGTGTGTGTGTGTGTGTGTGTTGGGGAGGTGGGACTTCATGGATCTAACATTCTCTTAGGGTAGAAAAAGAGCTACTGGATTTTATTTTTCTTTTTCACCATCCAAACAGTTATCTAAAAGTACCCAAGGTCTATGAACATCTGATAAATGAGGAAAGACAGACAACTCAGAACAGCTGAGCTTCCCCAACTGTCTCCCTACTGTTCCAACTACAGATCCTGTACCTTGTCTTAGTGGTTTCATGGAAGCCCCACTCAAGCAACCTCTACATACTGGAGCTGTATTGATGGGATAGACACACCAGGGCTGTTAGGGCCCCAAAGTCATCTTAGCCTTGGTTACATGTAGGTCATATTTCCTTCAGTCACACTAATTTACTGTGATAGAAGGTGACCATATGAAGTCATTAGTGTGAGCATGGGAATATATCACTTCACCAACAACCATGAAGTCATCAACGTAGTGACCTGGGCCACCTGCACCCAGCTTGTCACAAGAAAGGCTTACTTGAGTCTTGGCTGCTGAAAGGCCATCCCGATGTGGGCAGGAATGAGGGTACTGGGGAGCCAGCCCGCCTGTCCTCCTCCACTTGCTGTGTGATATGTCGGACAGTCTCTTTGTTTTTCCTATTCTTCCTCCGGCCTGTGGGGTGCCAGCCATCGCCAGCACCCTGCTCTGATAAAGAGTTCTGTATTGCAGTGTCCTTGGAGGATGGAAGTTCACTCCCTCCATAATGTGATGGTGAAACCTGTTCTTCCTTGATGCTCAACGACCTATAACCTACATCTCCAGGCCACAAAGACTGTGAAGAAATGTCATCAGGACCATCAACCTTAGGCTCCTGGTCCTCCTTCCCATAGCTGCTCCCTCCTTCATGACAGCTAGCAATGGCAGAGTCTCCAGAAGAATTGGCAGGACTTGTTCTCCGAGCCAACCATGGGGAGATGCTCCTTCCATCCATTAGAGCTGAGGTCAGTGCCTCTGTGCTGTTGCTGGCTGGAGTGCCAATCTCAAACTCAGAGAGTTCATCTGAGGCATCTGACTTGATGCTGATGTCCTGTGTAGCCTTGATGAATAGGGAATCAAGGTGTCCAGAGGTTCTATTCTTTATCCATGCATGATCGAAGGGAGGCTGGTTTAGTTACTGTATAAGTGACAACTGTGATTATGTAGCAAACCTAGTTTTAAAAGCTACAAGAGGAAGCCAGTGCCCAATACTGCTTGAATGCCTAGAAATGGAAGACTAGATAGCCCACAGACCTAAGGTAGAAACAAACATGACTGATTTGCTCTTTCTTTTTTGTTTGTTTGTTTTTTCTGTTTTGTTTTAAATCAATGAAATGATTCCTAATGACATTCTGTTATACTCATAGATCCGTGTCTTATCCAGTCGTCATCACTGGCAGCAGATAGGAGTGTGTAGCTAGAGTTTTCCTGCCTGGCCCACAGTCAGGACAA
>CABHPR010077059.1:0-20116 GCA_902168415.1 Peromyscus melanophrys
AGATCAGCTGCACCAGAGCAGTGAGATTAGTGTGAATGCACGGATCAGCTGCACCAGAGCAGTGTCTTGATAGAACCAGACAGAGCCTCTGCCTGTGGATCAGTCGCATGCTCTCACCATCGAGTCAGGTGCACTTCATAAATGTTGGTGGGTTGGAGGTCGAGGCTGAGGTACCCTCGGATTACACTACACTCTTAAAGGACATGAATCTTTCCAGGGAACCACAGATGTTTACAGACATCCATGAACTGCAGAGATGACAGGACACACCAAAGATGCAACAACAGCCACACAGTGTTCACATGCACAGGATGCAGTCACTGTTCACAATGGAACAGCAAGAGTCCTCTTTTTAAGAGAGTGAGGATTTGAGCTGAGTTGTTGGTCTGACTTGCATCCGAGTCCCTTGTAGAACCTTCTAAATGGCCTATGCTGGACATATGTCACTCTGTGTTCTGTGAAGATACGTGTCTCTGTGGTACCCAAGTGAGAGGAAGCACTCAGGTAGCCATATCAAGCCTCAGTCAGGCGGACCTGAAAGCCGATGCTGTAGGTTCTCATAGCTTTCCACACAGGACAGGGCTGCAGATGGGGAGGGTCTGGGTGGGAAGGAGTCACACAGTTATTCCACTCTCAGCTGTGTGGGGAGCCGCCACACACTGCTTCCCTGAAGAGACTTCCATTCTCTCCCCAGATGTGCAGCGTGGAAGAAGTGCATGCTTCTTAGGGATCAGGATGCAGAGTTGGTTTCCTCTCCTAGAGAGGCCTCATTGTAACAACGGAATCTAAACAGAAAAAAAAATGGTCCTAGAAATTGCTGGAGGGAGGTGAAGGTGTAAGGACACCATTCCTGAAGAATCATTGTTAGCCTGCCAGCAGTTCCAGCTCGGGAGACAGCCAAGGCTCTATCGCTTACCTGACCTCTCTGTTCAGGGCCACAGAGAGGTCTAGCATGGGGACGGAGCTGTGACTCCCCTCACCTCTCAGATCATCACCCAGCCTCTCAGTATAGGCACGTTGTGTTATTGTTGTGAGTCCATGTCTGAATCTGTTGCACGTACCCTGTCCTTCCCTGATTGTCTTACTTTTACAGTGGCTAGCCCACTGTTATTTCATCTCAACTCAGAATTCAGAAAGGACAGCTAATAGCATGAGTGAGTGTAAAGAGGAAGCCTGATTTCTAAAGCTGTGGTCCTGATGGAGGCCTATCTTGCTGCTGTGCTCTAAGGGGAGCTCATCTGGAGGGGTGGTTGTTACTTGTACAACTGCCTGGTCACCTACATTGGTGCTTGCTGCTCTCAGCTGGTGGGTGGAAGCCTGCATGTTCTGAGCATCCTTCAAGGCACAGGGCAGGCCCTGATGCACAGAACCAGCCAGACCCAGTGCTGAGACAGGGAGGTGGTGAACTGGGGGTTGGGGTGAGGTTGCTTGCCTTGTAGATGACCCATAGCATCTTTGTTTTCCTCCTTATAACCCTTATCACACCCCTGACCCTGGCTGTACTTGGACCCCACTCTCCTTCCTGACTTTCAGGGAACACATTCAAAGACATTCATTTAAGGCCATCAGACCTTTTCTGAAACATCCCCTGCTGTCTAGGATCCACACCCCATGTCTTCTGCCCTCTCGCAGAAGCTGAGGAATTGTGGCCTCCTAGGACCAGCTAGGTTCAGCCACATTGGTGCCAGGCACCAGCAGGGGATCTCAGGGTGAATGACCTCTGGCAGGCTGGCTGTCTAGGAAATCTCAGGCCCACTCATCCATGACTGTCTTCTTCACCCTTCACAGGACATGAGGTCATAACGATAGGAACAATTAAAAATTAGTTAAGTCTGCAGTCTGGCACTGTGGCTTGGTGATGTGTCTCCCCAATATGACTGCCTACCAGAATGAATACCAGGGGTGGTAGGAGTCTTCTGTTGATCTCAGAAAGTCTGGCAGCCATCAGCCGTTAACTGGTTCACTCTTGAGTTTCAAGGATAGCATCTCCTTCGATAATGAGGAGGTGGCATTGCCCTGACTTAGAAGACAATATGGGACCTCCAGCAGCCAGAAGGGCTCTGACCACTGTGAACTACATGCATGAATAAACCTCATCTCATATGGCCTATGATGATGGTGTTGAGAAGAACCCTGAAGGTGAAGGGTGCTCTGAGCAAGCAGGATGCCTGTGGATGTTCAATTGAAGGTCACAGGAGGGGATTTCGAACCAATGAAGAAACTCAGGGACAGGTCCTGAGGGTGTGTGCTTCTCTTTGGTATTCACTTCCAGAGGCCTGTAGAGTCCAGGAGAAAAGCAGACATAAGCTTCAGATTATCAGGCAGTTGTTTAAATACAGCCTGCTGTGAATGCAGCCTCACAGTGCACATCTGTGAGAAGCAATAGATGTCAATGTCAGTGAACAGCTCAGGCTTGTGATGAGGACCCTGCTTTTGAGTCTTCAGAGCAGGGGGGTTGGGAGTGGAGTCTGTGCTGACCCTAATGAGGCCAGGATATTTCACGACTGGCCTAAGGAAGAATGGTGTGAACTGATTGCTTTAATCTTTGGCTAGCATCTGTGAAATGATTTCCCTACTAAACTGTTTTAAGATGTTACGTTTGCGATTTGTGAAAGGTGAATTTGTGGCAGATGGGGTGGAGCAAACAGAGAGCAAGGCCTTTGAACTCAATCCCTACTTTTTGCTGTCTCCTGAGCCTCTGTGCTCAGGATCTGCTCTTTGTTCCCAGCAGATCCCAACCAGCCAGACACAGGTCACTCAACACAACACTGTTTTAGTTGAAGGAGATTTATAATTCCCAGCTAGAGAGTAAGGGCTAAAAACCCAGAGCTTATCTATATGTAAGAGTATCTGAAGCCAGAATTTAGAAATTCAATTTATATAAAGTCTATAAATTGAACGTCTATTTTCTCTACAGATTCAAATACTGTAGGCAGATTCAAATACTACTAAACTATTAAAGCTTGGGGGATGTAGGGGCTGAGTAGATGATAAAGAGCGCTTGCTGCTATTGCAAAAGACAGGGGTTTGGTCCCCAACATCCATGTAAGGATCCCAACCACCTGCAACTCCAGCTCCAGGGGATCTGATGCCCTCCTCTGGACTCACACACAGACACATGCACATAAAATTAAAAAAATTATTTTAATTACATAGTTTTAGATGGCCAAAGAAAGAAGGTGCGGTAAAAATGAAATCATCTTTGGAAACATGTTGTGAGCAGGGCGTCAGTCCTTCTAGGAGACTGTCATGATGGGCAGATGAGGCTCTAAGGGAGTGTGTGAAATACAATCAAGTTTCTCCTAATAATTATGAAATGAAGTTCACAATCCATGCTGTCAGCTACTTTGAGGAAGTCTCCCTCCCCATCAGGGCTAATGGCTGACTTTTTATTTTTTGAGAGGGGGGTCTGTCTACTTAGCCTAGGCTAACCCCTAACTTCTAATCCTCCTGCCTCAGCCTCCTTAGTTCTGGGATTATAGGCATGAGCGACCATGCTTTGTAAGATTCCTTGGCTTTCAGTATGCTAATGGGATATTTATGAGGAAAAAAAAAAACAGGACCCAGAAGGAGCTATGGACAACATGGTTTGGCTAATTGAGAAGGATTTCAAGATTTCTGCAAAGCTGCCTGGTTTACAAACTGCCTTGTGCATCTATATCCTATGAATTTAGTGTTAAAGTAGCAGTTCCTAGATCTAAAATCAGAAATACAAATACAGCCACAGGCACAGGAGACCCCAGGGTACCTGCTGTAGTCTACAGTGCTCTAACATGTGGAGGATGTAAGCTGAACTTGTCCATGCTGTGTCAGAGCAATAGCAGCAAGACACCCAAACCTCCAGGGAGGTGCAGAGAGGATGAATTCATTCCAGAAAGTCTAGCTCTGTTGCATCAGTTAGGACTCAATTAAGCCAATGCGTGTGAGTGTGTGTGTGTGTGTGTGCGCACTGAAGCAAGACTGTATATTATCATAATAATATACAATATATAATATTATAATAATAAGACACACTTGAACATAAGCAAGAGATGAGGTCTGTAAGTTTAAGTCCATTACCAGAAGAGAAAATAGGATAAAGCAAGTGTGGGACCCAGGCCACACCAGGCACAGGCTGTGTCTTGAGTCTCTCATCTGCCAATTAGCAGCTGGCTAGACCTAGGTCATTGCTGCTGACTCTACTGTACCTCCATATTCTTTCAAAAACAATTTTCATGACTCACATAGCAACATTTACATGCAATGATCCACTGATAACCAACAGCTTCTCATACAATCAAAGGGTGATAAGGATGTGAATGGATCTTACCAAACTAGATGGGAGAAAGATTGTGGAGGACACCAGTGGAAAGAGGTGTTGAGATAGGTGTGGAATGTGGACACTGGGAGATGGGTATCTGGAAATGCCCCATTACAGAAATATGGTTGAAAAACCCTACAGATCTAGAAGCACAGACTTTTCTTCTTTTGAAACAGGGTTTTATTATAACACACAAGTTGGCCTCCAACTTGCAATCCTCCTGCCTCTGCCTACTGAGTGCTGGGATTATAGGCATGTGCTCCTATACCAACTCTAAAGCAGAAATTTTGAACCAAACTTGACCCATAATTGTTAGCCAAGCAGTGAGCCTATTCTCAATTTTATCTTGGGTCTGTATTCATTATTATCAATTTTTTGACTTGTGTTTTTACATCTGTAACACTAGTTCTTGTATCACTTGTCCTTAACACCTTATGTAGCATTCAGAATCTGTTCCCTCACCCATGGGATTCACCTTCAAAGTTATAAATTCAAATATCCATGACAACTCTTTGCTACAACCAGCTCAGTATACAGCATTCAAGTAAAAAGTACCTTCAACCACAGTAAGTGATGTACCAACCTTTTTTTCCTCATGAATAAATACTTATATCAGCAACTGCACTAGGTGATCTCTTCGGTTAGGTCAAGCACACAATCTGAGTGTGTCACTATGCCTTATTTTAATCCATGGTAAAGCCAGAGAACTGTGCTTCTTTACATACTGGACTTGTTGATGGAGAAATGAAAATGTCTTTGGTAGCTCTTCCCTTTGTGGATATTGTGCTTATGTTACTGGCACTCAGTGAATGGGTGCCCTGGACACTGAGTATCTTTCTTTCAAAGAACCTTGCCTGATATGTGGTTGGCTTTTGAGCACTGGGAAGAGGATGATGCATATGGATCCATAATCTGTTATAGATTTGCTATTGAATTTAGCAAGTACAGTAAGCCACTTTATTATTCTCTGTTCTCAGGTGAGAGGGGAGCTGGTACATTCTCAGTGCCTTGTGGAGGACTCTACTTCTGTGACTCTTGCCATTTCTGGCTGGCCTGAGAGTGAGGTGGGGCCAGCATGGCTCAGTAAATCCCACATGAAATGTGCCGATAATTAAATCCCTCTGCTAATTACATCATGCATTAGCAGGCTCAGCCTGATACATTACTCATGATCACTGTCTTGGACAAAACAAAATGGGTCCACCAGGGACCAGCCTCGGGGCAGACGCTGATCTAAAAGGAGGCAGTCAGATTCTGTTTATGTAACATGATCCAGCCACATTGAGAGCCAGGCTCCCTTCAGCCTCCCCAGCGAGCATCAGGTTCACAGAGATAATGATGCCCAACCTTTGCCACCTGCCAGGCCAAGTCCCCTTGCCAGACTAACAGGGTACAGCAAAGGTCAAGTGGTTAGTCACTGGCATATTCCAAAGACATTTTTGGTGATGTTGCTCTTTGTGAGAGATAGTAACACAGTTATCCACAGAGAAGGATCTGAGCTAGTCTTTAATAAGTGACAATTTGAAGAACCTTCTGAAAGAGCAATGGGTAAATGATGGTGTCACTGTGATCTTACATTATAAGCATTCTGACTCCAAAATTATTACACACACACACACACACACACACACACACACACACACGCATACACACACCCTGAAGTTTCTGAAGTTTGTCTATGCATTTAACCCAAGAAGCTAAAACTTTTTCTTAAAACAGGCAATATATTTAATAGAAATCACAATATTCACAGTCTTTGCCTGAAATGGTGGAACTGTAAAAAGCAGAAATTCAAACAACTCAAACTGTCAAGAATACCACATATGTGCTTGCAACAAACTTTCAGATTAAAGGAAACAAGAAACTCTTACCCAACATTTATATCATAAGGCAACAAAATAAAAAAAATTTTGGAAAAGTCAAGTTTATCTTGAGGCTACAAACCTTTGATTGAGATCTTACCTAGTAAAATTATGCATATTCTTTTATTCTATTTCTTTCATTTTTCATCTTCATCATTATGTTTTTTTAACTTTATTTGTTTTGTGTACACATGGGTGATGACTGACCCATGGTGTATGTATGGTTAGAGGACAAAGGACAACTTGCGGGAGTCAGTTCTTTCCATCATGTGAGTCCTGGGAAATCTAACTCAGGTCATCAGGCTGTGCACAAGTGGCCCTCGCCAGCTGAGTCTTCTCACCATTGGTCCCATAGTCCAGCCATTACCTGTGCATCAGTCTCTACTCAGGTATCTATGAACTTACATGACCCAATCTGTTACCAACACAGAGGGCATCCAACCACACTCTTTTCTGATTGGCTCATTCTTAGATTTCACTGTTCCCTGCATGTCAACTATTACTTCATTATTATAATAAACATGTACAAATCATTCACATTCCCCATAGCGTATTGATTTCACCAGGACTCTAAACTCACATTTAAAAACATCATTTCTGAGAAAAACGAAAGCACTGAGGACTAAAATCAATGTTGAAAGTCAAAGCTGGAGACGTGGATGGAACAGCTTCATCCCTTCCTTGAACTTGTGCAAAACAGGAAAACCACCTGTCCACCTGCAGATTTGGTCACTGGGAAGTTCAGCTCAGGCTTGCTTCCTGGAGACAGAGCTGATTCGCTACTCAGGGAAGCCTGTGGGATATTGAGCACCACTTGCTTTTGAGACGAGCTTGACCTGCTCTAGAGACCATTCCTACCCTTGTCTTCCTGCGTGACTGAGAGTGAGTCCTCCCTCTCTGCATGACCAATTCTTCCGTGTGTGGAGATCTCAGACAAGCTCTGTTGTTGTGATGATGACATTCCAGCATTCCTGTGACCTGAGGCGCTGAATGTTTACAGATATTTTTGTTTGTGTATTTTGAGTTATTTGTTCTTGTAAACTTCACAGTGGATGAGAACTCATGTGGGATACCTGCCATCCAAAGGGTGACTTTCAGCTCCAAACTCCACCAGAGGAAGCCCCAAACTCATGTGAAAAGGGAAACTCAGAAAGTCCTTCACTTTCCTGTTAGGGGATATTCGATCATACTGTGAACCCCGAGTTTGCATTTGCATTAATTAAATAAAATTAACCTTGGGTCAGGAGGCTGCATTAGCAACTAGTTGACAGAGAGTAATCATAGAGCATCAGAGGGCATCTGGAAGACATAGAGAGACACAGGAAGTGAGCAGAGAGGGATTTGGAGTGACACAGTTTTTTTGTCTTGGCTAAGCACAAACACGGGTCTTTTGGAGACACCAGCAAGGAGAGAAGGTTAGCTAGTTGTGACCCAGTCTCTTTGAGCTAACAAGTTTTCATCCCAGCCTTTGAATCTTGAGTCTTATTTATAAACAGAATGATAGAGATTTAATTAAAGCTACCTTTAGCAGCAGCGACAGAGCCAGTGCCTGCAGGAACAGAATTCCCACCAGGCTTCCGCCTGAGCAGCCAGGCCACTGCTGCTGGAGAAGCAAGCAGGGAGCAAGCAGAGTTGCCATTGCTGGCTGAATCAGCAGTAGATGAGGGCATCACCACTGTGCCAAAGTTGAAACAACACTCACTTGTGTCTGCCTCTGACCGGAAATGATACAACTCTCCTCCGTTCAGTCCATCAGTTGAACCATCCCAATGTCCATGGTGCCAGATGCTCTGTCTGTATGTTTTTCCAAAATGCTCAAGCACCCTTCATAGTGAGCACACAAGAACCACTGCAGATGACTGTGCTATCCCAATGATCATGTCATAAATGCAAAGGAGGATGCCCTCTGACCAGCACCTGTATGTGGTGTCAGCCATGGCGTCACAGGCATCACAGCTGTTGCTGCATGCACTTGGGTCGGCCAGGGCCACAGGAAATCCAGGATGACGTCATTGGCTTTTTTTTTTTTTTTTTTTGCTGTTTGTACATTTAGCAAGCACTGATCCTTCCAGATGGCTTGCCAAAGGTTACGGTGGAAAGGATCTGGCCTCCAATCTCCTTTTGAACTCAAAGCCCTGGCCTTGATAGCTATTCTGCTGATGTCTTTTGACCAGAAATCTCCCAAGATCTGTTATTCAGAAACACCTGCTGATTGGTCCACTCACTGCCAATCCCCAAGGGGCATCCAGCCCGATATCACTGTGTGATGTCCCCTGGGCTGGGACTCCAGGGGACTCACGGACGTGTAGAGTAAGAGGTAAGATAACAGTGGTTCAACTTTGAGTTTTGGAGAAAGAATCACTGCAGAAACGCCACTGGTGGCCATGAACAGTCACACTGACCTTCCTCTTCTAAACCAAAGATGGAGCTAATCCAACTATGAGTTCTGATTGCACCGCTAGATGGCTTAGCCTGAAACCACACCTAATGGACCCCCAGCTGACACCCCTGAGATCCCTATCAGGTGGAACTTGGGTGGACAGGTGTCCCTGTGAGCAATGCACATCAACTAGGAGGACAGCCAAGCGACCTGTGGACAAGCCTTGAAATTCACAGATGAGAAGGTAGAGCGAAGGGAAGGTAAATAAAGAATGAGAAAGAAACAAGGAAGGAAGGGACGGGAAGAGAGAGCACCACCCCTCGGCTGGAGCCCTGTCTCACCAGTAAAGAGCCCCTGCTACTCTTGGAGAGGAGTGGGGCTCAGTTCCCAGGATTCATATCTCTACTCACGACTATTTATAACTCCAGTCCCAGAGCATCCAACACTCACTTCTGGACTCTGTGGGCATCAGGCACACACAAAGTACACAGACGTACATGCAGGCCAAATACTCATACACATACAAATCAATAAATATTTAAAAGAGAGAGAGAAAACACAGGCCCCACAGGCCTCTACTTTCTTCTCAAACTTTTGACCTCCTTCACTGGCTGTGAGGGTGTGCTTAATTCCTTATGATAAATGATTGCTTACTCCTTGGCCACAGGGCTGAGGGAACACCCTGGAGACTGGAATGGCTGGCATGTTCTTTCAATGCCTCCTTTTAAAGGTACTGTGCACTTAGGATTCATGCATGGGTTTGCTCACTCTTGCCACTTCTCCCTGAGACTCTGAGCTGGACACTGGACGCCAAACTCTAGAATCAGGTGCTGAGACCTCTGCACTGAGAGGTTATTATGTGCCTTGCAGAGTAGTGTGAAAACCTGGCATGTTTCAGAGGCGGACTGAGGCACGCACTGCAATGTGAGTGTTGGGCTTGCATCTGTCTGGCCAGAGTGCTACCAGTGACCATGAGCGGTTTATGCTACTAGTGACCATGAGCGGTTTATGCTACTAGTGATCACTAGTGGTTTATACCTCTTCACTGTGTGTTCTAAATCTCTAAATCCTGTGTTAGCTCCCCCTCTGCAGCTGAAGAAGAGGAAGGAGCCTTTCCTTGGTGTGTGAATTAAGTCTTAGTTCCTTGTAGGATTCATGGAAGATCACCAGCTCTTTCCTTAGATGGCATGGGCCCACTATTCACTTGTCTGACAACCGTCAACACCTTGACACAGCTGAGGCCTATGCCGCCTTTGATTGCTTCCCTTTGAATACAACAGAATCAAGCAGGGTTTGGTCTCAGGTGAGAATGCCCAGGTTGGTCCTTATGTCCACAAGGATGCATTAGTCATGTTTCAATTGCTTAGCATCATGACAGACTCCCTTATTGCCTTGTGCATGGTGACTTCTCTGTTTCATGGCCTTATTGCCTGACCAGAAACCATGTCACTTCCTCTCATAGCTTTTAGCTGTTTCCCATCCATAACAGACCCTCATTTCATAAGAAAAGTATTACGCTTGTGCAACAGGACAGGCCCCTTACACACCTGAGTCTTTAAGGAAGCTTCTTTTACACACTGGCAACTTGCTCACACCCCTCCAGAGTCAGTCCCTCACCAGCTTCACCTGGAGGCCTCTTGCTGACCTTGGGCCACATGCTCACCCCAGTCTGG
Organism: Peromyscus melanophrys; assembly: GCA_902168415.1. NCBI lineage: Eukaryota > Metazoa > Chordata > Mammalia > Rodentia > Cricetidae > Peromyscus > Peromyscus melanophrys. The sequence continues at coordinate 10,216 of CABHPR010077059.1, forward strand.
ATGCATGGTTTCCTCAGTAGCCTCAGATTTGACCTGTTGGCAGTGGTTGAACATACAGGCCTTGCACTTCAGCATGTTTGGGATCCTTTGGATGTTTTGTTTATTGTCGAACCCTTAGCAGCCAAGGCAGAGTCAATGACTGTGTACCCTTAGCAGTCAAGACAGAGTCAATGACCGGTACAGGAGCCTTATATGAATTCAGGCTGGAAGGGGGGATATGAAAGAGCATGGGAACTGACTGGATCCCCATCAGCCTCCACAAAGTGATTATCTGAGGTTAACAGACTCCATCCAGCACCGTCCTTGACTGGTTAGACTACAGGAGTGTGTATAAGGTTGGGGACACAAGCAGTGACAAAGCTTTCTAGTGTCAGCCCCGTATCAGTTCTAACTATATATACTAAACAAACAGAACAACACTCCTGTCCATGCCAGCTGCCTCCTGGTCATGGATAACAGCAAGGTGCTGTGTGTGAAACACCTGCCTTGCTCTCACCAGAAGCATCCTACTGGCTCTGCCCAGGAGGGCCTCCCTCCTTTCCTCAGGAGCTTGCCCACTTGTTATCCCTAGGAGTACCCCGATTGCTGGATGTGACACACTCTGCACCATTTATTCGCTTGAGGTGATGCTAACTCATGTCCTGTTCTAACTTTCCAAATCTCTCTGCAGTATTTCCGTGCCTAGAAGGAGAAGACAGGGAACCCCACCCTATTACCACATCCCAAGTTTAGCTCCAGGACTAGGTCAAAGGTTCTCAGTCTTCTTTGAGAGTTGACTGTGCCTGAAGTCTAGTGGCTAAACTCCTAGATGAGCTGCCTATCATCACAGGAGAAGACACCTGTGTCGGGGGAACAACAAGCAGAGAGCCCGTGAATCAGGAGATGTCCAGGGAGCCTCTCACTGCCCTCACCACTGGTGCCACTGGTGTGGGCTGCCATGGAGAAACTTCTACCTCTGAAACAAGCTGTAATCTACCAGCCTCTGCAGGAAACTTGCAGCATCCAGTCCTGGGACTGTGGCTGCTACCATCTTCAGGGAGAGGCAGGCTGGTGAGAGCACATTTTTGCCCATCTGCTGTCTAGCACCAGTACTGAGTGAATTAATGGGGGAGACCAATGAGTTGTACAAATGACTGCCAGTGTTTTCAATATGACAAGAAGGCATATGGGCAAGGACACATAGAATATTCCCGTACTCATTTAGAGGGGTGGGGGGAGCCCATGATAACCTCACTCCAGAAATCACTAGCTGTATAACGGCAAAGTGGCATTTCACATTGAGGATAAACTACTGGAGGTGTAAGTTTCAGGGTTTCGCCGTGTTTGAGAAAAGGAGTATTCCACACGTGTGGATTTTGGAACTGGATCCACACCCTTTCCCTGTAGTTTGGAATAGGATGTGGCCGCATCATGCACCCAAACCTATGGCTGTGCCCTCTCCGCCTCCGATATCTGCGCACGGTGTTTCATTGGGGAATTCCACAGGTTCTCAAATGCATGTACTCCCAGATTAAATGTCAGTTCTCAGGACAAATCATCACTCACCCTCAGACTATCTTATGCAGTAGTTACCTCCATGTTTTCCGTAAAAATAGCCTCTTCCATATGAATTGATTCTTGCCTACTATTGACTTCATAAACTGATAGACACTCCAAGCAGCAGCTCCTCTGTGCATACAGAGTCAGAACTCTGGAAACCTACTGCCCAAGGTGACGAGAAAGAGGCGGAGATTAGTGACCCAGCCAAACTTGTGTTTGTCTCTTCTCCTAATGCGAGCATACATAGAAGCTACCATCTGCAGAGACCAAATCTACTATTGCCTTCCTTTGGGACTTTGAAATATTCAGAACTCAGAGCAAATCAGATCTCTTGTTGGTACTTTAACTGGCTTCAGGTCTTAGCTACCACAAATGACTAAGAGAATCTCAGGGTTTTGTTTGTTTGTTTGTTTGTTTGTTTGTTTTTCCCCAGAAGTAGCAAGGTGCCATGGTGAGTAGCTGCTGAATATGTCATCAGTAAATCCCGGATCGTGTCTATTGGGGGTTCACCTGATAGCCATGTTGCTTTCTCTCTCATTCCATTTTAATCTCCATATTAAAACATGCCCGTATCTAAAATAAAGCAACAACAGCATTATGTATTTCAACAATGTCTGTAGCTGGAAGTTTTCTTGTCTCTGTTTCTCTATTAAGATATGACCTCGTTCTGATACTCACTAGCAGTAACAAGGGTTAATTTTGTGCAGAGACCTGCTGTTGGGGTAGGGCTTAGTTCAACTCATCCAACATCTATGTTTCCCCGTTAAGTCAGTGTAAACTGAAGCCCCTTGCCTTGCTGTTCTTAGGGCATATTATGCGCCTTTTCCTCCTGAACAACTGTTTGTTCTTGTCTCTCTGGCATCCACTTGGACTTGAGTGTGGCTATAGATATAAAAACCCCATTTTCCGAAGTGTGTGTAATAGCGCTACAGAGGCCACACTAAGTTCACAAGTAGAAGAAGGTATTTTAAGAGAATCATAGGCACTCAGCTTCTGTCACATAGTCTCCTAATGCTTCATTGACATCTATCACTTTCATTTGTTTCTACAAGGATGTATCTTTTAGGACAGGATTTATGGAGTTGCCTCCTCAGTGAAAAGCAAGTATCTGTGGAAATCAACTTGCTCTAGGAAATGATTCCAAGGTTTGAGAAGCTGTGCAGTGTCCCAGGTAACACCTATGCCCTTGATGGTAACCATAGTTACTTAATGTATACTGTTTTTTTTTTTCTTTCAAAGAACTTAGGAAATTGAAAGAAAAGAAATAGAAAAATGATTATACCCAAGTAGGAGATGGAGAGTTGGCTCAGTGGTTAAGAGCACCTGCTGATTTCCCAGAGAACCCAGGTTTGGTTCCCAGTACCCACATGGAAGTTCACAACTGTCTGTAATTCTAGACCCGGGTAGAATCCAGCACCCTATTCTGGCCTCCTTAGGAACTGCATGCATATGGTATATAAACACACATATAGGCAAGACACTCATACAATAAATAAAATAATTAAATCTCTTTTATATCCCTGAGTACACACAATTGCTGTATAATTCTTTAGCCTGCATTACTGAGTTACTAAACTCTGAAGAATTTAGAAACTTGGGGAAACTTGGGACTAGAAACAATGGGATTTGGTGAGGGTTGGTCCTAAGAAAGATTATGTCCAGAAAGCCACCTCACCTCCCTCACGTAGAAATGGGTCACTAGACCTGTGGGCAGAGCGCTGAGGTCCAACAGAGTCCAGTACTTCAAAGTCTTCAACCATCTTCAGCCTAACCAGTCCACTGAGAAGACAGGTAACTGGTTTCCATATACTTCAGTCCAGTGACTGAGGTGATCACAGAGCAGATGAGTTTAGGGAAATCACCTTTCTTTTTGCCTTAATGAACTCTAGTGTGTTTATTAGATGCCAATTCCACTACACTTTTTATTTCCTTGAGGCTTGTGAAGATGGAGTTGCCTTCCGTAGGTACAAGGTGCTGCTGAAGCAACTCTTTTGTACTGTTTGTGAGGGGACTGCTGTGAACTCTTCATCCTTGACCTAACGAGAATAGGTGACAGTCATCCTGATTCACATTCTTTACCTTGTTCAGCCTAGGAACAACCTCAACTGTCAGTGGCTATAGGAACAGGTGCAGAATAAAATCACTATGCACGGGTTAAGGATTTAGACCATATAAAACTGTGGAACTGGACGTTGTATTCTTAAAAGCAAAATGAGGAGGAATTCTCGTTGGCAGCCAGCTCTGGAAGCAGCTGTGCTCAACAATGCACCATCATCCCTGCACCTCCAACTAGCTCAGGGCTTGAGAGGGAGTGGGAACCTGGGAAGAGCTGGAGGGGAAGTCTGGTCCTGCTGCTGCTGCTGGACCAGTGACCTGACAGGGTGGTCCATCACTCCTGTATGCCCAGAGTGTGATTCACACACTTCACTCCCATCTCTAGTCTGAAGGGTATAAGACAGAGACGCAGAGAGAGCATCTTTTCGCATATCTAGTGCCCAGAACACTTGGTTGACGACAGGGCCATCAGCTCCGGTACAAGGCCACTTGTTACGTTCATCACTGCTTCTTCAGCTGGAATCTCTGCCCAGTGCTCTCTTACTCTATTAAATATTAAATGTTGGGGAAGAGGAACAAGGTTCTGTGCTTTGTATCCCTTACCCTCTTTGATCACCCCAATCGTCAAAGTGAAAATTGATTATGTTATGGCCAGTAGTAAACCCTACACCAGTAGTTCTCACTTGAATGAGAAGAAAAGGAAGGAGGACAAAGGAAAGGGGAAATAAGAAGTTGGAAGGAGAGACAGCTCATAAGTGAATGCTTTCCGCACTTTTCTCTGGTGCCTTTTCTTCACATTTCATGGGAACCTCAGTGTCCACCCCCCCCCCAATTCCTACAAGCTTGATGGAAACCTCGGCATCCCCTACACCCCCACAAGCTTTTTCTTCTACATTCTGGCACTCACCATACTGTAGTGACTTCATCCATCAGGATCCAATCTCTTGACTCCGTGGTTAGAGGGGGAAACTCTGATGTTTACATCTTTTAAGATTCGATATCATCTCTTGATACAAAGGGCCCTAAGTGTCATGAACTTTTTAGTCATGAAGACTGTGAGCTCTTAGACAAAGGGCACACATGCCATAGAAATAAGTGGAGAACCAAAAGCCTTGGGTTAGGCTCCACCTTCATAGTTACTCAATGCAGAGCAAGCTGATATCAGCGTTTCCATTTGTTGCATTCCAGAACAGCAATAGCTCTGTCTGCTCAGTGTCGTTACAGGCCTCATGGGAATGACATCAGACCGTTCAACAGCCATGTTAGTGTTTTTTAACACCATTTGTGTACCTTGAAACCATTGACGACCTGAGGGCACACATCCAGCTAGTAGCAGAGCAACAACTGTAGAAAGTCAATTTCATTCCCAAACCATTATCATTAGACATCATGCAAAGCAACCACCCACCAGTGGATAGTCACAAAGGGTTGTGATGGCAAAGACGGCGTTGTGTGGCATGGCCTCCTCAGTCCTTGCTGTACAAGATGCTGTCCTGTTTCCCAAGCTGGTAAGATTGTTAGCCCTAGCCTGGATCTCATTACTGTCTGCTTTGAGGGCAGACCGTGAGCTCTATTTGCGTTTGCTCTCAGTCTTTCGGTTTCTAGCTGCCCTTCTTTCAAGTCGCTGAACTCCCTCGTCTGTGGGTGGAGAGTAGAGAGTCAAAGAGATGCACGGAGACATTTTTTTTCCTTAAAAAATGAAAAGAGACTATAATTTAAGGTTTAAAAAAAGTCTTTGAACCCAAATTATGAGATTTTTTTTTTCAATGCAATGCCCACTTCTTGATTTCGGAAAACAAAGGTTCCTATGCAACTATGAATATAGAAGTTCTAATTCTAAAGACACTCACTGTGCAAAACACTGCCCCCTGAGTGAATTTCTTAAATAGAAAATAAAAATTATGAAATGTACTTTGTGGGATTTGCAGTATCTATTTCAACTGAATAAAAATCTGGCAGGCTCACCAAAACAAAATGACAAGCAAAAAACCCTTGTGTCCATTTCTCAACTGTTTTCTCGACAGCTGAGTTCAAAAGGACCAACTACTCCTGGATAATTATATATTAAACTTATGCCCTATTAGTCATAGGAGAGTCACATAACCATTTACCATTCAAGTGCTCTCACCTCCAACATAAAATCAGCTGTGACTCAGCTAAACTAAAACCGGAGTCTTGATCCTACCCTGAAAGCCAAAGACGTGGAGATGTGGGAGAGTCAGGATTGCCTGTCATTGGGGACTGATGGCAAACTAAAATATAAATAAACTACGAAAATTCTAAAATATATGGTTAAAAGTATACGGATTGCTGTACGTACTGTTAAAAAAAAAAGAGGGAAAAGAAAACACACACTTTCTGGTTCCTCAGTTTCCTGCCCACGTTTAGCGGAGGGAATCAGTTGCCTGCAGAGAAAATTAGATTGTAGTTTACTGAATGTGTCTATGATTTCCTCCATGTTTGAAGGTACCATTGGCTTGCTTAGTTCCTAATTAATTTAGCATTCATTTGCTCACACATTTAGTTACAAAGATAAAACATCACTGGATGGAGACTTGCTCAGGTGCCCTACATATCTATTGCTAGCTAATAACCAAAAAAAAAAAAAAATCTGTTTGAAGGACACAGCCAGCTCTGGGTATGGACAGAGATGAACACTATTTGAACACAGAAGGAATGCATGACTTTGGCAAAATTTGTGTGATTAAGAAATGTAAATGTAGAAAATTTTAAGGAGGCATGTTCGTGGCTTCTTAGTCGATGGAAGGAAGGTTGGCAGAGAATGAGGCAACACAAATAGACCTTCCTCCTGGAAGCCTTTCTGTGTGGGTCTCCTGAGTATTGGGAACCACAGGAAGGGAGGCCTATGGCTCCCAGCACCTCCCACTGTGAACAAAGCAGGTCTGGGAGGCTTTCTCAGCAAAGGGAGGTGCTGCACACAGGCAACAGGCCCAGCAGGACATTGCCATCTGGACAGGTTTGAGAGTGTGGGATGCTTTCCCATGTGTGTTTGCTCATGAGCAAGGTCACCATAGCTTCTACACGTGGGAGACCGAAGAGAAGTTGAAGGAAGGCTGCCAGCATTCCATCATGCTCTAGAGAGAGAGCTAGACTTTGGACTTCATTTGGGCGGGGGGGGGGGGGGGGGGGATGTAAAGAATGTGGGTCTGATCCTGGGTGTGAAAGCCAGCTCGCAGCACAGGTGGTTGCTGACTTGGTCACATCACCATGAAGAAGTGTAGTGAGCATTTGGATCGCGGGTCATAAGCCTTTGAGGCACGTGGAAGAAAACCCAAAACATAGGACGGGCTGTGCAGTCTGCCACTGTACACCGTCTGTGAACAGCTTCCCTTCCCAGCCCAACCAGTAGGTGCAGATGGTGCTCAGAAGAAAGCCTAAAGGGGTCCACTGAGTTACAGAGTGAGAAGAGAGAGGCGTGTCACAATCTCAGAAATGTGTGTGCAATGGAGGAGGGATTCAGGAATTAAGGCTAAGTGTGCATTTTCATCTCTCCCTCCCAACTTTATATCAACCCAGCACTTCACACTTGGCATTCAGTCCATGTTTCCATTCTTTCCACATTTGTTGTTTCCTTCTGCAGTGGGGAGAAAAACCAACCCCCATTCCTTTATTTCATTGTGTGTGTGTGTGTAACCACCATCCTTCCTTCCTTCCAGGCAAAGGCAGTCCCCTCCTTTGAAATCTTTGTTAAGTGACCATAGGTCCATGACTTCTCCTGCAGTATGCAGGCTCCTGCACCCCGAACCTAGCTCCTAGGTGCGTCTACTCTGTCCTTCCACAGCATCTGAGAGACCCTCTTTCCCTGGTGGTCAGCCTTGATTCCGACTCTACGTTTCACCCCAGGCCGCCCTTCAGAGTGGTCTTCCCTCACCCCTGTCAGCACCTTCTTCCAGCACCCACCTGTAGGAAGCTCTCTAGAGGAGTCTGTGCAGGGTTACTTGTATAGAGAAAGGAAGAAGGACGGGGATGGAGACAGAAGGAGGGCAAGGGGGGAGCAGAGAGGGAGGGAAGGAGAAGGGCGGGCAGAGAAGAAGGCAGAGAGAGGGGGGGCAGGCTTCCCATATATTTTTTATAGGAGCACTTCATCAGATCGAGCTGTCTCCCATGCCATCATCACAGAGAGTGTGTGAATAAGAAACAACTCTCACTCCAAGGGAGCATCAAAAGAGATGTTTATTCCCCTGAAGTCAAATAGGAATGGTCAGGGCCCAGGAGAATATATTTAGGTCTCCTCAAACACCATGTTCCAATGAGGTGGCAGTTTCATCAAGTTTTTATAGTAAAAGGACAAAGAAGGTCATAGGACAATACACTTTCCAAACACATTGCTGGGAGCACATAGCAGGTGGGCTACGGCAAGGCTGGGGGAACCCTGCTCCAGGCCTCCCATGCTGTCCAACAGCTGTCTTAGTCCCTTGAACCAGTGGAAACCAGGGTCTGTGCATACATTCCAAAGGGTTTAACTAATGCTCACAAAAGGGGTTAGGTCATGTACAGAGGAGGGCAATAAACGATTTATAAGGAAGCTAAAGATGGCCCAAGATAACTGGGCTCTGGACACACTACATTCCAGCCTCTCCATGCCACTGTGGTTCTAACCAATCAGCTTTGGCAGGCACAGCTTCTTTCCAGAGATTCACATTCACACCTGTGGCTGTTTAGCACCTAGGCACTGGATTTTCCTACAGGAGTTGGAACTCTTTCTAGCTGTGAACAGCCAGACAGAGGTGCTTTTCATTCTCACCCACACCATGACCGATTTCTCCTTTCCTGTTATTTGTTACAAAGGTTTCTTTGTTCACATTTCCTCATATCTACCTTTTGTATAGTGGTTGATATTTTTTATTTCTTTATGTATCTTGCTAGTGGTTCATGGTGGCCTGTAGCATTGTGATGTTTTTCTGTCGGTAACTTGCAATCTGTCAGTGAACCTCTCTTCACTTACTGACTCTCAATAGTTAATTTATGTTCTCATTCCCCGAGGTGACAGACAGTGAACTGGGCTGCTGATTTGACTGGATTTGGGAATATTTAGGTCTCCCTTATTGGGCAAGTTTTGTTAAGTTGAATTTTCAAAGACATTCTCACTGACATTATATTTTTAGATAGGCTAAAATGTTATGGTTTTTTTTTTTATTTTATTTTGAAGTACCTGGTGCATTATTTCCAAAAGTTGCCATTTGTGGCATCCAGAATAGAGGGTGGAAGACTGTGTCCCACAAACTTCACTGGGACAACCGCGGGCTTAAACATGAAATGAGACTCCTGACTTCTTACTACATGTGATGATGTAAATTCTTCATTGATAAAAAGCTTAGAGGATGGTGGCAAAAATAAAGTTTTAAATAAAAGTATAAGGCAAAAGGGCAATGAAATCACTAGGCATTAAATATGATAGTCTGAAAAGAGTTCATAAGAATTAATTTAGAGGGAAAATGAAGAGACAGTTACAGAAATGGGAGAAGCCTTGAAAAACCAGAGGTGACAAACTAACATCCAGTCCCTGAAAAACTTACAACGTATCAGTTTTAAAAAGGCGAATAGAAGAAATGGATACAAATAACAAATGAAATAAATTATTTGACTGTGTTTTAAGTGTATGAGAGGTAAGTGCTCTCTCATGGTTATGGAAATCCATAGCAAGGCCAGGAGGAACCTTTCAGGAGACATTTAAATCTGAGGAGGCAACCTCCTTGCTGCTGGAGCAGTGGGATGCACAGACGTCACCGGGGAAGTGGAACTTGGTACCTTGAGCATTGTCTAGTGAAACTCAAGTATCTGTGCGCCCGGAGCAGCATCGCCCCACTCAGGGACGCCTCCTAGCTCTGTCTTTCCCATGTGAACCAGGGCAGTATCCAAAACGTTCTGAAGCGTGTTCCTAAAAGGTATCTGAGCTGAGAAAATATTCATTAAAGAATGGATGTAGAGCTGTCCCTCCTAGTCGCCACTTTGCACAGCAAGGGGGAAGAACAGTTCATCTGCCACACCACAAAGGCTCCTTGGAAGTGAGCGCGGCAGGAACAAGCGAGGCCACCAAAACCGCTGGTCTACAGCGGTCAGCCTGAACTGCGTGTCAGAACGGAAGGATCTCCCCATCCTCAGGTTTCCGTCCTGACCCACAAAGTGGGTCACACAGTCACACGTGCCTGGTCGGCTTATGTTTCTGTCTCATTGTCTTGTGCTGGCACCCTCATTTTCTTCCATGTTCCCAGAGGCCCTTTGCTGGGTTTGGAGGATTTCAGGGAAGCCCCGCCCCGCTGCCCTGCTGTAAAGGGCGATTCTGCTA
>CABHPR010077060.1:0-11966 GCA_902168415.1 Peromyscus melanophrys
GGCTGTGGGACTGGCAGGTGAGAGAGATTTGTCCTGACTGTGGGCCAGGCAGGAAAACTCTAGCTACACTTGTGTTTAATTCACAAATGCTGGGAACGTGAACCGTGAGGTATCAGACACTTGTGTTTAATTCACAAATGCTGGGAACGTGAGCCGCGAGCTATCAGACTCTTGTGTTTAATTCACAAATGCTGGGAATGTGAGCCGTGAGCTATCAGACTCTTGTGGTGGGAGGGTGCGGCGGCTGTTGTGATTGCCTGCTTCACAGGATCTATAATCACAGAAGAGACGAACCTTTGGCCATGCCTGTGAGAGATTCCCTATTTTGAGGTTATCTGAGGTAAGAAGACCCACACTGAATGTGGAGGCACCGCTCCACGGGCAGGAGTCCTCAGCTGTATGATAAGGGGAAGCGCTGCTTCCTGACTGGATGTCATGTGACCAGATGTTCTTGCTCCTGCCGCCATGACTCCCCACAGAGATGGACTGTGTCCAAATAGAGTCCAAATCCACCCTTCCTCCCTTAAGTTGCTTCTTGTAGGAGATTTGGTCACAGCGATGAGAAAAACCATTAACACCAGAGGGTCGACTGACCAGGCTCACCCAGAGAACTCTTGGGGAGCAATGTGTCTGTGTGGACACACATGTCATATGGCAGAGTCCCCCTCATAGGAGCCAATGACAAGACACTTCCTGAGAACCAAATGACATGGATGACAACCGTCATGGTGCACAGTTTCTGACAGCCACAAAATGAAAACGAGCCATACGTCCCTTCCGGCAGACTGACAGACATGCCGGGCTGTACCACACTATGGATAGTAATTAGCAGTGGAGACACACAATGAACCAAAACTTTAGACACCATGGGTGGATCGCAGGGTCCTAATGGTGCTCCTGCAACCATCCTAATTCCCTCAGGACCTACAAGACATTTGAGGACAAACTGTTCTAAATATAATACTGTAGCAGGGCTGGGAGACGGCTCCTTGGTTAAAGTGTTTGCTGTACTAGCGTGAGGATCTGAGTTCAGATCCCCAGAAACCATAAATGCTGGGTGGGCATAGTGACCTATGGATAATTTAATTTAAACCTCAGAAGGTGGAGACAGAGCAAGCTGGATAGCAAGACTATCTCTGATTACATTGGTGAGCTCTGGGTTGACAGATACATACACGGGCAAAGCACCCATAAGACATAAAATAATATAATACAAACTTTAAAAAAGAGCAACTTGGCCTGGGTCAAGTCTCTCCTTAGAGAAGAGGGGTGGGGCATTGTTAACCCTTCACCTCCAGCAGGTAGATGAAGAGTGCAGTTGTGAAATGCCCCAAGAGCATGTATTCCCAGGTGTAGAGGCTCTCAATACCTGGGGGTGGAAAGGGTGGTGGTCTTCTAAAAGCCCTGTGTGGGCTCCATGTAGGCAAGCGGTGCTTACCTTTCCCGCAGGCTTGAACCAGTCCATACCACTCCCCACAGCTGTTACACAGCAAGGTGAAGGCAGTTTCTCCATGTCCTGTGACGGAGCCTGGTGCACACACATACAGCAGCTCATCCCCCATCTCCAAGCCAGTGCGACCCTGGAGGATGGTGTGTGGGAATGATGGTGGGTCTCCACACGGCCTCTCTGAGGAGAAGGAACAACAGTCACCATCTCCAAACGGTGACGGTTAATCTTGTCCACTTGATAGGATCTAGAGTCACTATGGAAATGTGTCTCTGGGCATGTCTATGTGGGATTTTCTAGACTGGGTTAATTGAGGTTGGAGGCCTTTAACGTAGGTGGCCCCACTTCATGCGCTGTGGTCCAGGACTGAATACAAAGGAGAAAGTAGCAGGCTGTAGTGGCGCACACCTTTAATCCCAGCACTTGGGAGGCAGAGGCAGGAGGGTCTCTGTGAGTTCGAGGCCAGCCTGGGCTACAGAGCGAGATCCAAGATAGGACTACATAGAAGAGAGGAGGAGGGAGGGAGAGGGAGGGAGGGAGAGAGGGAGGGAGGGAGAGCGAGCTAGGTAGCTGACTGGGGATGCGGGAGCCTTGAACCTTCTTCACCGAATATGGACTGCATCCTCAGACTGTGAGACAAAGAAATCCCCCTGTCAGGTACCTTACCCCAGCATCATGTCAAGTAATGGGTATACAAATGATACAGAACTTTTCCAAAACAAAACACTGCACAGTGAGCACCTACCCTGACCCCCTGTTCCCTGAGTACCACGTACACCCAGAACCAGGATCCCAGGGGCAACCTCATTTAACTCGCGGCCTGGCAGAATGCCTGACTGGAGGAGGCGCGCACACACACACACACATACACACACACACACACACACACAAAGCTTGTTGAATGACTCAGTGTGGCACCAGATGCTACAGCTTGTATTTTTAAACTGCCAGACACCAAGACCTCTGTGCCTTGAATGACTCAGACATGCAAGCCTAGGAGCTGTTCCTTTTGCCTTGTTAGGTGAAGGAAGAAGTCTGTCATCAAGGAGCATACATCACATGGGCTGCAGTGGCGCACGCCTTTAATCCCAGCACTCGGGAGGCAGAGGCAGGTGGATCTCTGTGAGTTTGAGGCCAGCCTGGGCTACAAAGAAAGTTCCAAGGCAGGGGCTACACAGAGAAACCCTGTCTTGAAAAACCAAAAATAAATAAATGAAATAAAATAAAATTAGAGATGTAAAGGGGAAGGCTTCAGACAAGCCAGCAAAGGGAAAGGGGGGCCAAATACACATCCAGTCTCTCTCTACTCAAGTATAGATGTGATTTGACTAGCTGTTTGGAGTTCCTGGGCTCATGGACTAATTCAATACTGTGAGCTAAAATAACTCCTTTCTCCCTCTCTGAGTTGCCTTTCATCAGGGTATATAATCACAGCCAAGAAAACTGAAAATAGACCAGTATGTGTTTTCATTTGTAATTCCCTACGGACAAAGGGCATTGAAGACCTCTTCATACGCTTGCTCGCTATCTGTCTATTTCTTTGTTGAGTTATTTGTTCAGGTTTTTTGTTCATTTTCTGTTTTTATTTGTTTCATTTTTATTTACTTTTTGGTTTTTTGACATGGTTTCTCTGTATAAAGTCCTGGTTGTCCTGGAACTTGATTTGTAGCCCAGGCTGGCCTCAAACTCATTGAGATCCACCTGCCTCTGCCTCCCAAGGGCCAGGACTAAAGGTGTGCGCCATCACTGCCTGGCTTTGTCCACTTTTTAAACAAGTTGTTTGTTTATATTATTGCTGAGTTTTGAGAGTTCTTTTGTCTGCTTTGTGTAGCAACCCTTCGTGTCTTCCGCAGACCTGTTCCCTAGCCTCTGGCTTGTTCTCTCATTCTGTGGGTGCACCCGAGGGACAGAATTTAATCTAATAAACCCCAATTATCAATTGCATCTTTTCCAGACTGTCCCCTTGGTGCTCACTACTCTATCCAAGGCCACCTCGGCTTTCTCCTACGCTGTCTCCCAGAGTTCATAGCATGTTGCTTCACACTTACGTCTGTGATCCGTGTTGTTGAGTTCAAGTCTGTGAAGGGTTTAAGGTCAACTTCAGGATGTCCGGTTTTTCTGGTATCTAAATTGATAACCGTCTTTATTCCATCGTGTTTCTTTGTTCCTTTGTCAAAGACCGATTGCCTGACTATGTGAATCTAGTTTTGTCTCACTGATCTGAGTTACTCTCCCATGAGCACCCTCTCTCTTGCTTACTGTAACTTTACAGGAGTCCTGAAGTCCAGCGGTGTCGTTCCTCAGACTTTGTTGTTTAATATTGAATTGGCTGCTCTGAGTCCTTTAGTTATAGTATCTATGGCAGTTGATTATATCCATAAAATAGCTTCAGGGCATTTTGATTATGGTATTGTATCAAAAGATATCAACCTGGGAAGACCCACTGTGTTGACAGTATCAAGGCTTACTGTTCACATGGAACATTTTTCTTTATTTCCTCGGTGTTTTGTAGTTTGCCTCACACTCAACATTAGTTTAGATTTATATCTGAGTATTTCATTTGGGAGGCACTACTGCAAATGGTGTGTTCTGAATTTCAAATCCCACTGTCCAGTGCTGATGTACAGGGAAGTGGAGGATGAACTTCTCTTTATTAACTTTGTCTTCAAGTTTCATTTCTGTTGCTGTGATAAAATATTCTGACAGAAAGCAACTTAGGGGGTGAAGGGTTTGTTCAGCTTATAATTCCAGGTTATAGTCTACTGCTGAGGGGAAGTCAGGACGGCAGGAGCCTGAAGGTGTCAGTCACATCACAGCCACAATCAAGATAGAAGAGAGAAATGAATTCCTGCTCGCTAGCTCCCCTTCTTGCTTGTGCTCAGCTCAAGGTCTCTTATCCATTCAGGACCCTCCTGCCTAGGGATGGTGCCACCCACAGTGGGCTGGGTCTCCCCACATCATTAATTAAGACAGTCTTCCACAGCCCTGATGACAGCCCACCCAATGTTGATCACTCCACATTGAGACTCTCTACCCAAGTGATTCTTGGTTATATCAAGTTGACAATCAAAATTGACTCTATATACATCATAATTCATATCCTGCAACTTTAATCAATTTCAAGACACTTTTGTCAGTTGTTTTAGGTTTGGGGGTTGGAGAGATGGCTCAGTGGATAAGGCACTTGCCTGCAAGCCTGATGACCTGGGTTCAATCCCCAGAACCCACATGACTCAGAAGTCATCCTCTGCCCTCCACACGTGCACCATGCCATGCACATGCCCTCTACCCGCTCAGCAAATAAATGGAGAAAAGTTAAAACATTGTTTGGGGCTTTCTACCGCATAGTCATTTTATCTGTGTGTGTGTGTGTGTGTGTGTGTGTGTGTGTGTGTGTGTGTGTACTGTCTGCATGGAAATGTGTGGGTGCATGTGCTCATATGTGCACTTGCAGAGTCCAGAGCAGGACATCAAGTGTCCTTCTCTATGGCTTTCCACCTTATAGCTTTGAGACTTGGTCTCTCACGAAAGCTGAAATTTAAGCAGGCTGCTTGGCCAAAAAGCTCCCAGGATCCCCCCTATCTCCACCCCAATTCTGGGACAACAGGCATGTATAGCTTTTGACTTATATGGTGAGGATTTGAACCCAGAACTTCATACTTGCAGAGTAAGTGTTCTTATCCACTAAGCCGTCTTCCCAACTCCTGTAATTTTTGGGGGGTGGGGTGGGGTGGAAAACAGGGGCTCACTATATAGCCCAGATTGGCCTCAGATTTGTGATTCTCCTGCTCCTGCCTTCTGAAGTGATGCAATTCCAGGCATGTCACCACGTGGCTGTATAATGCTTTTACATCTTGTTAGATTGAATTTGCTAATGTTTCCTTGTCTGTGTCCATGAGATATATTGGTCTGTAGTCCTCTTTTCTTGGAATGTCTTGTCTGGTTTTGGTTTGGAGGTAATAATGGCCTCATGGAACAAATTAGGAAGTATTCTTTCTGATTTTAACTTCTGGAAAATTTTGTAGAGAATCAGCATAATTTCTTCCTTAAATGCTCAGGCCCATCTGTGCCTGATGCTCTCTGTTTCAGAGTTATTATTCATTCTGTTCTTTGAAGGAGGGGGGCTTTGTGAGACTGCTCCTGTCTTAACAGTTTTGCTAGACTGTTCTTTCAACAAGCTAGTTCATTTCATCTAGGTTTTGAAAGCTGAGGGCACAGTACTAAGATCTTTTTTATATTTAATCATATGTATTTATGTGTGTGTGGGGGTGGGTTTGTGCACATGAGTTCAGAGGACAGAAAAGGGTGTCAGAACCCCTGGAGCTGGAGTTACAGGTGGTTGTAAGCCACCCAGCATGTGTGCTGGGGATCAAACAGACTGATGGACACACAAGCTGCCTGATGCAGGTGCTGAGACCTCAAACTGGGTCCTCTGCAAAAGCATCAGGCTATCTTACTCGCTGAGCCATTGCTCCACCCCTTTTATATTATTTTATGATTCATTTGATATTCACATGATCTGTAGTGAGTCCCCTTTTCTCATTTCTTTCTTTTTTTGGAGGGGTAAGGTGGGGTGGGGAGGTCTTGCTGTGTAGCTTTAGTTGGCTTGGAACTTATTATGTTGACCTGGCTGGCCTCAAACTCATAGAGGCCTACCTGTCTCTGTCTTCTGAGTGCTGGGATTAAAGGCAAGTGTCACCATACCCGGATTTTTTTCATTTATTTTAAAAATGTACTTATTTTATTATTTGTGTATGGTATGTACACATGTGTGCACATGTGTGTGTGCGCGCACACGCACATGCATGCATACACAGGTGTGGGTGCCCATGGTGGCCAGAAGGGTGTCAGCTCCCCTGGATCTGGAGTGAGAGGTGGTCATGAGTCACCCAATACCATGTGGATGCTGGGAATCAGAATCTGGTCCTCCAAAAGATCAGAAAGTGCTCTTCACCAATGAGCCATCTCTCCCGCCCTTCCTCTTCCATTTCTTATAGGGTTTTTCCTCTTAGTCTGACTGCAGGTTTATCAATGCCATTTCAAAGCACTAACTTTGGGTTTTGTTGATTTTTCTCTTATTTCCCTATTTTCAATTTCATTGTGCTCTTCTATTTTGAGTGTCTTAGATGGATTTTAGATCTCTGTTCTTCCTGATATGAGCACTCAAAGCTATACATTTCTGTCTGACTACCATCTCATAAATCTTAATAAATTGTATTTTATTCTCATTTAGTTAAAAAAAATCTCTTGAAAGTTTTTCTTTGGTTCATGTGCTAGAAGATTTTTAAAAATTTGTGTGTCTGTGCACATGTTTCTCTCTCTAGCATTTATTTTTGTTCTCTCTAAGAACGTCTATTTAGGCCTAGCAAGAAGGCTCAGGATGTAAAGGGGCTTGCCACAAAGTCTGGAGGATCGAGTTCGATTCCTGGTACCCACAAAATAGGAGAAAACTGACTCCCACATGTTCTCTCAGCTCCACACTAGTGCTGTGGCACACATGAGTGCACGTGCACACACATAATAAACAAACAAACAAATGAGAAAAATTAAAGTGTTATCAATCTGCCAGCTCACTACATGGTTTGCTGTTATGTATTCTGGGGTGTAGCTTCTTAGATGTTCACACGAGTGCATGTGTGTATGTGCATTTGTATTTGTCCATGTGTGCATGTGTAGAGTCTAGAGGTTTATGTCTTGTGTCCTCTTCCATTGCTCTGCCCCTCACTCTTTGAGACAAGGTTGCTCATGGAAACTGGAGCTCACTTTTTTGGCGAGACTGGCTAGCCTGTGAACCCTGGATCTGGCTGTCTCAGCTCCCCGGCACTGGAATTACAGACATGTTACAGACATGTGCCATAACACTTGGCTTTTATGTGGGTGCTGGGGATCCAAACTAAGGTCTTCTTGCTTATGCAGCAAGAAACTTCACCCAGTCCCATTGGTGAGCTTTTTAAAAATGTGGATTCTGGAGAACCAAACTCAGATCCAAGCACTTTACCCATGATTCATCTCCCTGTCCCATATTTATTCATTTTATTTATTTATTAGGATAAATCTGTAGGACAGAGTGCCACATCAAAGTGAAGACATCTTTTTTTTCCCAAAAGGAAAATTATTTGAAGTTAGGATTTCCTCTTCTAATAGTCCATCATCCTTTTGTTTGTTTGTTTGTTTGTTTGTTTGTTTGTTTGTTTGTTTGTGTTGTTTTTGAGACAGGGTTTCTCTGTGTAGCCCTGGCTGTCCTGGAACTCACTCTGTAGACCAGGCTGGCCTCAAACTCAGAAATTCACCTGCCTCTGCCTCCTGAGTGCTGGGATTAAAGTCATGCGCCACCACCGTCCGGCCCCACCGTCCTCTCTTTTAGTGACCATGCAGTCAAGCCACCCAAGAAACATGCTGCTAAAAAGAGATACACTGGGCCGGTGGGGTGGCTCAGTGGGTAAAGACACTCACAGACCTGATTAGATTTTATTGTCAAATTGATCAACCTACAGTCATCTGGGAAGAGGGAACCTCAATTACCATGATCAGATTGGTCTGTGGGCACGTTTGTGAGGGATTGTCTTGATTGCTGAATAATGTGGGAGAACCTAGACCACCTTGGGTGGCACCATCCCTACGCTGGTGGGTCTGGGCTGTGTAAGAAAGCCAGCTACACACGAACCAGTCAGTGAGCCAATAAACAGCATTCCTCTATGGTCTCTCTGCTTAGTTCCTGCTTGAGTTCCTGCCCTGACTTCCCTCAGGGATGGACTGTGACCTGGAAGTGTAAGCCAAATCAATCCTTTCCTCCCCAAGTTACTGTGGGTCAGAATGTTTCAGCACAGTAGAAAAACACAACATTGAAATCATAGACAAATCCAACACCTATGTTATTCTTGGCTTATCAGTGTGTTTTCCTTTACTTTTCTATTTGTTTGTTTGTTTGAGCTACTGGAAACGGAACCCAGGGCCTCACTCACACAGGTGAGGCCAGCATTCTACCATCAAGGTAAAGCTCCCACCACTCTTAGCTTAGACAAGGTGCTGCTCGACCGTGGGCATACTGCATGCATGTACAATCTGTGCATTCTTAACCTTGCTCAACGACTTTGAAAGAAAATCATGGATAATTCATTAGTTTAAAATTGTGTAGGGTTGCTGGGTGGTGGTGGCACACACCTTTAACCCCAGCACTCAGGAGGCAGAGGCAGGCGAATCTCTGTGAGTTCGAGACCAGCCTGGTCTACAGAGTGAGTTCCAGGACAGCCAGAGCTACACAAAAAAACCTGTCTCGAAAAACAAAAACCAAACAAATTGTGTAGGGTTAGAGTGAAGAAGCCTGGCTATTATTACTCTCTATGTGTGGAGTTCTTGTTGAGCCGGACATGATAACGGTTCACACTTTAGCTTGAGTGTGTCCCTGTGTCATGCAGGGCTAAGTGATCTACTTCTTTAGCTCATCTGTCTATGGCTAATTCTGCACCAGGAATTCTAACATTCTTCTCACGGCATAGAAGCGCAGAGCCAGGATTAGAAACCAGGAAACAGAAGTAGAGAGTCCACGGGTCTGGTCCCCAGTGTTGAATTTATCCCCAGCTTTTTCATCAGAACGAACTGGAGTGTAGCATGGACTTGCCTTTTGTCACAGACATGGGTCTCCATGTGGGAAGTCAGTTCAGGGTCTCCTGCTCATCTACATCCCCCTCCAGCAACTAAAACAACCATAAGATGCTCAAAAACCACATCCTAGCCAAGAGTCTGGCAACGGCTTCCCACTTCCCCCTTCAAATCCAATCCAGTTTCTTCCCCTGAGGATAACTCTTCTCAGTGTTCCCATCTTTATCTCAGATTGCCCTCCTTCTGGGGACAATTCTCAGATGCACCAAGATCTTGCTTGCTGCTGTTCAACATAGCTACCCATCTTGGAGTCTTCTAAGCTAGGGTTTTCAATGGGTTGCAACCTCTCTTGGTGGGTGGGAGGTGGTGAGGGTGGAATGGCCTTTTTTTCCCCTCTCTCTTTCTTTCTTTCTTTCTTTCTTTCTTTCTTTCTTTCTTTCTTTCTTTCTTTCTTTCTCTCTCTCTCTCTCTCTCTCTCTCTCTCTCTCTCTCTCGACAGGGTTTCTCTGTGTAGCCCTGGTTCTCCTGGAACTCACTCTATAGACCAGGCTGGCCTCAAACTCAGAGATCCACCTGCCTCTGCTTCCCAAGTGCTGGGATTAAAGGTGTGTGTCACCACACCTGGCTGGCCGAACAACCCTTTCACAGGGGTCACCTAAGACCATCAGAAAACACACAATTTACTGTTATGAATTTACATCACAATTCATAACAGTAGCAAAATTACAGTTATGAAGTAGCAATGAAGATCATTTTGTGGTTTTTGGGGGGGTCACCACAACATGAGGAACTGTGTTAAAAGGGACGCGGCATTAGGAAGGTTGAAAAGCACTGTACCATCCACAAAGGCCAGAAGACTAAACAATCCACAAGAGATGGGGCACAGTGCATGGAGACCCTTGACTTGGTGAGGGGCAAGAGTTGGAAAGACTCACCTGTATGTCACTTGCTTCTGTAACATGGCGTCACTAAATTTGAGCATGGAACACTCAAAATCTTAGAGGAGGACCAGCCCTGACCACGGACCCTGGCCTCTAAACACCCATGTAGATAGAGGTTAAAGGATAGACAGACAGGGGCTAGAGAGACGGTTCAGTCGGGAATTCTCCCAAAGCCATTCCTGAGGCAGGGGGACTCCTCTAGGCAGACCGGAGGACTGGGGACAGTGAGCACCCAGCTCTTCTTGAAGGCATAATGGAACTGTCCATGCCTGTCTTTAGGGGATGTAGAGGTGACAATAGCTGTAAAGAAGGGAGGTGAGGCCAGCTCTGTCTCGGGGAGCTAGAAACCACCGACCCCACCGAGACGCTGTCAAAGCAGAGCGGGGAAAATCCGAGTGGAAGAGGCATCAGCATCCCGTCGGCTAAAAATAACTGCACTTACTAGTTTACGTGAGACACCACGGGACTGGAAATTCATGTCTGAAACAAACACCCGACGCGTCTACGCTGGTGGTGAGCTCTACTTTAAAGAAGTGCAGGAGGGGCTGTGTGCACATGAGCCAGGCCCCATCTTCCCTCTGGGCTTTTGAGCGATGCCTGTCTGCCAGTTTTGAAGTCAGCGCTCCTCATCCTCCTGGTCTAACCAGAGGGGAGCAGCATCAGGGAGACATAGCCATGGGGTGCCACTCAGAGACAGGGTGGGAAGAGGGTCTGCTGCTGAGGCACCGAGCTGAGCCTCACCCAGACACTGGTAGGAGCCTTGGACCTTGCGAGCTGGGCCGACCCTCCTGCCCTCAGGTCCTCTCAGCTGAGCCTCTCTGCCTTCAGGTTCTCTTATTCTGTATGTACTCACAAACCCCAGGAGGGCTCACATGAGCAGCGCTTGAGAGTATATAGGAACTCTCCCGGCAGCCTGTTTACTTTAGCCAAGGAGGTGGGCCTTCCCTCAGTGACCTGCCCCCTTGTCACTCTGTAATCCATCAAGTCCCCACAAGGGAAGGGCAGCCGCTCCACCAGGAAACCTGGAGGACTGTGAGGAATGGCCTACGCGGTCCATCTAAGGCAGGACAGCAGGACACGGGGACAACTGTGTGAGCACCAGGGATGCAGCTTTCCTCAGTGGATACTCACGATGAGGTGAGCCTTTCTACACTGCGGTTGCTCCTGAATCAATCGAGGGTAACCCCAGGAAACTCGCCACCCAGCTCGACTTGGATGGAGTCATTTCTTGTCCTGTCATTGGTGTTCTAGCTGAGGTAAGGTGTTGGTTCACATCTCACTAGGAAAATCTCACAGTGCGTGGGAGGACACACACACACACACACACACACACACACACACGCACACACACGCACACATACACATACACACGCACATGCACACACAGGCACACACACACATGCACACACACACGCACAGGTACACATACATACACACACAGGCACACACACACACGCACACACAGACACACACACAATTCTCTAATCCGTTTGAGAGTAGGTTGCAGACATGATGCTCTTCACCCATCAGAGACTTTACTGTGCATTTCCTGAAAACAAGGATGTTCTCTTAACACGGTAGCAGTAATTATCAAAATCGGTATCAAATTGTTCAATTCACAACCCATATTCAAATGCCATCAAATAGAGCTGTTTTTGCTACCCAGGAAACAATCTGGGATTGGATTTCATTATCAAGTCTCTTATCCCATTTTAATATTGGACAGTTACTTAACCTTTCTCGGTTTTCTGATTCTCTGCAGCTTAATTTATTTTAGTGTGGTGTGTGGGGGAGTGTCTGTGTGTATGTGTGTGTGGGTGTCTGTGTGTGTGAGGGGGTGTCTGTGTGATGCTGTGGGGGGGGAGTGTCTGTGTGTGTGATGTATGTCTGTGGGTATGTGTGGTGCTGTGTGTGGTGTATGTATGTGTGTAGGGGGGGAAGAGTGTGTGTGTGATATGTGTGTGTAGGTGTATCTGTGT
>CABHPR010077075.1:244-13083 GCA_902168415.1 Peromyscus melanophrys
ACAAACAAACAAACAAACAAACAAACAAACAAACAAACAAACAAACATCACAGAGTCAAATTTGTGCCACTCATATATTCTTGGATGTCTGGCCTTCCACTGGAGAGCAATTGATCTATCAGGAGCTACACTCTCGAAGAAAACTGCCTCTCCCTCTCTCAGCAGCCATCAATTGCCAATAACCCCTCAGCTAGCGGTGGGACTTAATGTCCACCTCCCCTCTGCAAGCTGAGATTTTTGTCTGGCTTGACCCTGGGATGCTGTCACAACCACTGAGTTAGTTTGTACAGGGGCACTGCTGTGTCTGGGAAACACTGTTTGCTTGTAGTTCTCTACCACCTCTTAAACCTTTCCACACCCTCGTCCACCATGATTCCCAAGCCTTGGGAGATACTTGCTCTTCCATGTTCAAGTCACTGACTGTGATATTCCCCTAACTAGTATAATTTCTTCTAATATAAAAATTCCATCTTATCCTTCCTGTTCTTTATTCTTCTCTTACATTCTTTAAGAGACCATATTCACATATAAAATGATTAAAGTGAAAAATAGGCAAGGTGAGGGAAGGGAATCCCTTTGCTTTCTTGAATGCTGTTGGCTTGATTCTGTGAAAAGAGTGTGTATATAATTAAATGTACTTTTTCTCCCTTAATCTATGCTTATTATAGTCTACTTCCTAGTAATACTAACTACATAATTTACAGGTCTCAGTATAAGATGGAAAGTAGAAACTCCTTGTTAAAAACGTGTTAGAAACTAAGACAGTAGCTGTCGGCATCGATGGGTGTGCAAGGTCCCTCTGACCTGGACTCCTAGGTGGCTGGGTGGCACACAAGCTAAGGAAGCCATCTCTACTCTGAAGACCTTTGTAGCTAAAGGTATATGGTATCACACACAGCTTGGTTTAACCAATATCTTTAGTGAGCATATGGGCTCACCTTCTTAGTGTTGTCCAGCTAAGGAGTTCCTGGACATATTGCAGTCAGACAGAGTCTCTTTAAGCATGTTTCCTCTGAAATAAGAGCTCACAATTGCTGCAAGTTATTCCCTTGTAAATAGTCATTCAGGTGTTTTAAGTCAATAATCATAAGGAACAGTTTTAAAGATAATATAGTAAGTTAAGATAATAATGTTGATTTTCTATTAAAAATGTATTTCTCTCAAGAGAGCATGCATTTGGCCTATGATCTTGGTGGCTTTCCTTGTTCAGGTATCTGAGAAAGACAAGGACACAGGTAGACTGAAGGACCTAGAAAGTGAGGATAAAAGTGCTGTCCCAGGCATGTGCTGGCTGTGCACGCCACATTCATCCACACTCTGGAGAAGCATGGGAAGAAACAGGCAAAGGTTGAAGCCAGGCATAGTTCTGTCATCTACGCATAGAGATTTAAAACCTTGTAACCTTCCTCAAGAGAGTCTTCTACAAAGAACAATTCCAATGGTTAGAATAATTACATGGTAGAGTAAATGTAAGAGATCATCTTGCCTACTAATTTTTTTTAACAGAAATAGAAAAGATTTATAAAAATATAAATATTTGAGGTGTTTCTTCTTCCTCTTAGCTTCCATGTAGATTTCTTACTCCTGTTCATGAAAATTGTCAAAGGGAGAAATTTTAAGAATAAATAAACAAATTCCAAATAGGAAAAAAGAACACATATGCAATAACTTTAAAGAAACAGCAAAACTTACAGAACAAGCCCTGCAAGAGAAATAATCTTGTCTGTTTTTATTTGGGAATTTCACACATGAGTACACCGGATTTGCTTCATTTTTACTCCTCTCTCTTCTCTCTCCAACTCTCCCCATGTCCCTTCCACTCTCTCTGAAATCCATAACCTTTCTTCTATAATTATTGTAGAGAGATGGATACACACACATATATAATACAGAAAGACAGAGAAAACCAATCCACTGAGCCCAGTTAGTATTGTTCTGTGTGCATGTGATTGTAACTGACCACATAGGGTTTAGGGCTCAACCCCAAAGAAAATTGGTTTTTCTTCTTCAGCAGCCATTAATTGCCTGTAGTTCTTCATCTAGAGGTTGGACCTTGTGGAATATTTTTCCATCTATGTTGACATTTGTCTTAGTTGGGGTTTCTATTGCTGTGAAGAGACTCCAGGACCAAGGCAACTCTTACAAAGGAAAGCATTTAATTGGGGTGGCTTACAGTTCAGAGCTGCAGTCCATTTTCATCGTCGTGGGACATGGCATTGCACAGGCAGACAATGTGTTGGAGAAGGAGCTGAGAGCTCTACATTGGGATCCACAGGCAGCTGAAGGAGTCTGTATTCACGCTGTGATGCACTTCCTCCAACAAGGCCACACCTACTCCAACAAAGACACACCTCCTAATCTAATAGTACCAGCCCCTGTGAATTTGAGGGGGACAATTACATTCAAACTACCACAGCATTTTAACTGGTGCAGTCTTTACAGGTCTTGTGGAGACAAACATACTGTTGAGAGTTCATAGGTATAGAGTCCCGTCAGATACCTACATGTGTGTCAGATACTGATAATACCTCCAGCAGCAATCTAGGTCCTCAGACTCTCACAATCTTTCCACCCCCTTTCTGCAGTGTTCCCTGAGCCCTCGGTGAAGGGATTATGTTTACAGCCCATTTGGAGGTGGGCATGCTGAGGTCACTCAGTCTCTGCTGTAGATCTGTCATAGCTTCTGTCTGCTGTATTGATGACAGGTGGGAGCTTCACTTATCTATGGCTCTAAGAATAAGTAATTAGAAGGCAGTTGGAAACTATATTAATTTAGCCACAGGGTAGTAGCAGATTCTCCTAGGGGCTATAACCTCTTCACCCACAGGATCCTGGCTACATTTAGCATACCAGGCATGAGGGTTTTTTTTTGTTTTGTTTGTTTGCTTGTGTGTTTTGGTTTTTTTTTTTTTTACATCTATATTCCTTTACTTTGTTTCTCTTGCCTTATTGCCTCAGCTAGTGTTTGAGCACAATATCAAATGTTTCTCTGTTTAGAATAATGTTGGCTATGGGTCTTGTATATAGCTTTTATTGTGTTGAGATGTGTTCACTCTAGTCCTACTCAATTTAAACTTTTATCATGGAGCCAAGTCAGATTTTGTCAAAGGCTTTTTCTGCGTTAATTGAAATGAGCATTTGATTTTTGTCTTTAAGTCCATTTATGCTATTTATTACACGTATTGACTGAATAAATATGTTGATATGATGAACTATCCCTGCATCTCCTGGGTAAAGCCAACTTGCTCATGGTGAATAATCTTTTTGATGTATGTTTGTATTCAGTTTGTAAGTATTTTATTGAGGATTTTTGAATCTATGTTCACCAGGGATATTGGCCTGTAGTTTTCTCTCTTTTTTCCTTGTGTCTTTACCTGGCTTTAGTATTAGAGTGACAAATCATAGGAGTTTAGGAGTGCTCCTTCTCTTTCTATATTTAAAATATGTTAAGAAGGACTCACAGCAGATCTTCTTTGAAAGTCTAGTAGAATTCTGCTGTGAATCCATCTGGGCCTAGACTTTTATTAGTGTTTTTTTGTTTGTTTTTGTTTTTTATTGTTTCCATTTTTAGGTTGCTGATCTCTTAATGGTTTCATTTTAGGTGGTTTGGATGAATCTAGAAATGTATCCATTTCTTTTAGGTTTTCCAACTTAAGGGTATAGTAACATATTCCCTTAGAATATTATGATAATATTTCTATGGTGTCTGTTGTAGTGCTTCTCTGTTCATTTCTGATTCTGTTTATTTCGGTCATCTCTTCCTTTTCCTTTGATTACTTGGGCCAAAGGTCTGTTGATCTTGTTTATCTTGTAAGCAAACCAACTCTTAGATTTATTGATTCTTTATATTTTTCCTTTGTTTCTATTTCATTAATTTCTGCTCTTCTGATTTTTATTATTTCTTGTTATCTGCTAGATTTGGATTTGGTTTGTTCTTGCTTCCTCAAAGTTTTAAGTTGCATCATTAAATTGCTTATTTGTTCTGATTTTTTTAATGGAGATACTTATAGCTATAAGTCTTATTCACAGGACTGCTTTTAATGTATTCAGGAGGTTTTGCCATGTTGTATTTTCATTCTTATTGAGTTTCAGGATTTTTTTGTAACTGGAATGTTAAAAGGTCTTTTAATAAAAAACCCAGAGCCAGATATTGGGGTAAATGCTGAAAAATCAGAGAGACAAAGGAACAAGCCACAGCCACCTCTTACCTCTAGGACTCCTCAGCCTGAAAAGGCCTCAGCCAATAGGCCTCTAGCCAAATGAGCTTCCTCAGCCAAAAAGGCTTTAGTTCTGTCTCCTCACACCTTATATACCTTCCTCTGCCCACCATATCACTTCCTTTCTCAACCTCTCTAGTGCTGGGATTAAAGGCCTGCGTGTGCTTCCCAAGCAAAGGCATGAGATCTTAAATGCTGGGATTAAAACCTAGCACTTGAAAGGCAGAAATCCATCTGGATCTCTGTGAGTTCAAAGCCACCCTGGACTACATGAGATTGACTCAGTCTAGAAGAGAAACAGAGCCAGACAGTAGTGGCACACACTTTTAATCCCAGTACTTGGGAGTCACACGCCTTTAATTGCAGCACTTGAGATCTTTTCAGCTGAGGAAGCTCATTTGGCTGGAGGACTATCGGCTGAGGCCTTTCCAGGCTGAGTCCTAGAAGTAAGAGGTGGCTGTGGCTTGTTCCTTTGTCTCTCTGATCTTTCAGCGTTTACCCCAATATCTGGCTCCGGGTTTTTTATTAAAAGACCATTTTAGCAATTTGTATTACATTTTTTTTCGTTTTCCTTGTTTTCTTCTTTGACCATTTATTATTGAGTTAAGCGTCTGTGCACTTACTAGAACTTGTTTGCTGTCAGGTTTAAGTTTTACTGCAGTACGGCCAGATAGGATATACACAGTTATTCCAATCTTTCTGAATTTAAGATTTGTCTGTGTCCCAGGATTTCTATTTTAGAGAAGCTTCCATGGGTTGCCGAGCAGAATGCATAGTCTTTGGTGTTTGAGTGGAATATTCTGTAGAGATCGGTTAAGTCCATTTGATGTGTGATACCATTTAATTCTGATGTTTCTCTCGTATTTTTTTGTACAGATTATCTAGCTATTGGAGCTGGGTATTGAAATCACCTACAACACCTGAGTTGAGGTTGATCTGTCACTTGAAGTCCAGTAGAATGCTTTCTATGAAATTGAGTGCGCCAGAGTTAGAATTGTAATGTCTTCTTGGTTAATTGTTCTCTTGGTGTATTAGTTACTTTTCTGTTGCTGTGACAAAACACCATGACCAAGGCAACTCATAGAAAGAGTTTATTTTTCATTATGGTTTCAGAGTGTTAGAGTCCACAGCAGCAAAGACAGCATGGTGGCCGGCAGCCGGCACAGCAGCAGGGACAGGAACCGGGAGTTCACATTTTGAACTGAAAGCAGAAAGCAGAAAGAAAACTAGAATTAGAAAAGACTTTTTAATGCTCAATACCTACCTCCAATGATGAACTTTCTCCCAGAAACCTAGGTGATCTAAATCTCTTCAAACAGCCCCACCAACTGGGAACCAAGTATTCAAATGCCTAAGATTCTGGGGTGTATTTCTCATTTAAACCACTACACTTGATCAGAATAAAGTTTCCTTTATCTCTGCTGATTAATTTTGGTTTGAAATCTATTGGAAGTTCACCATGGATGTTGCCCCCAGCTGGATCAGAGTCTGGAGAGAGGGCATGGGATGAGACACCTGGTCCAGAGTCACCCAGAGAGTGTGTGGATGCAGTTACCAAATGAACCTGGACCTGGACTTACAGTGGTGGTATGGGTGAGCTAATCTATGTGTTTTAAAGCTTTTAAATAAAGGGACAAATTTTCATCGAGTGGGTTCTAGCACAGAAGAAATGGAAAGAAAGAAAAGAATAAAATTGTCACAGAGAAAAAGTTTCTTCCTTTGAAATGAATTTCATACTGAAACTTATGATAGTCAAGTTTGCTTGTTAAATGTCACCTTGGAAAGCAAAAGTTACCTTTGAAAGGGTGGAATGTTCTAGAGGATGGGCAGTAGGCCAGGCACAGTAGGTTGCCAAATTTAGTCAAAGAGTTAGAAGAAATAAAGGAGCATATTTTAGAAATAAGGGACCAAAAACCCAAGGAAGGATGACCTTCATACAGAGGAATACTGCCCTACAAAAAGCTAATGAATTATCCATAGAAGATACACTAGACAGAAAAAAACTAGATATCTTAAGGGGTCATTGTGTGTCTTTACAGGTACCCAGTATAAAAATACTGGCTCCAAGTGCTAAGAAAAAATAAAGTTGAGTCTTTAAATACAACTAAATTAGATAATTCAGAAAGATCATTTTCCAGAATTGCCATAAAATTGAAGTAAAATTTAATATGGCCTTAAGTAGTCAAAATTACATGCTTTGGTTGGTGACTTCATTTTCTTTTGATTAGATGTAATATTTACCCTATGTATTACTCATTCAACAAACTTGCATTGAACATATTCTCAGGATAGGCACTGGATTAGTTAGGTTCAGGAATGTGAAAACGAACCAGGAAGTAATTTAAAAAGCAGGTAATGAGCACAGATAAGGGGGAATAGCTATCCAGATGGCCACATGTACATTGATGCTGTGTGAAGACTCTCTGTGATCTCTCTGAGTGGTAGCATGAAGTGTGTAGGATGAGTACAGTTAGCCAGAGTGGTATGTGGATGGTAGTAATTCTCCTGCCCCAGGCTCCCAAGTGCTGGCATGCAGACGGACATGAGCCACCACACCTGCCTTTAAAAAGCAGATTTAATTTTGAATTAGTCACTCTGCTCATCATGGTCATAAAATTCCAATTAAGAGAGGGAAAAATTTATTTTGCTCACAGTTCAGAAGACTTCTGTCCATCATAGTGGGGAATCGATGGCAGTGGGAGTGGCCAATGTAGAAAGTGGGGAGGAGCCTGCCGATGCTCATCTGCTTTACTCCTTTTCTCCTTTTTATTGGGTTTACAACCCTATCTCATGGGATGGTGCCACCCACATTCAGTCACACACACACACACACACACACACACACACACACACACACACACACACACACAGGTGTGTATCCTAAGTGACCTACATCCAGTCAAGCTGATAATTAAGATTAACTATCACAAATTGTATTCTCTGCTGTTTGTAACTGTGTTGATCAATCTTCCCATTGCTGTGATAAGACACCGTGGCAGAATTGACTTAAGGGAGAAAAATTTGTCTCGGCGGCTCACATTTCTGTTAACAGTCCACCACAGCAGGAAGTCACAGCAGCAGGAGCTTGAGGCAGCTGGCTACTTTGCATCTGTAGTCAAGAAGCAGAGAGTAACCCATGCTCCTTCACAGCTCATTTCTCCTAAAATCAAGGGTGTCACCGATAGTGTGTGTGGGGGTCTTGCCTCAGGTAACCCACTCATGATAACCCCCCACAGGCCTGCCTCCCAGGTGTTTCTAGATCTCACCATGTTAACAGCTCAGATTAGAAAAAAAAATCAGGGTGGTGCACACCTTTAATCCTAGCACTTGGGAGGCAGAGAGGCAGGTGGATCTCTGTGAGTTTTAATCTAGCCTGGCCTACAAGGCAAGTTGCAGGATAGCCAGGGTTGTTACACAGAGAAAGAAAAAAAAAAAGTTATAACACTACCCCTTGTCAATTTCACATTCATCCAAACACATCATTCTAAATCATAGTCTTGTCCTCAAAGAGTCATGTTCATCTCATAAGGCAAAATAAAATACAACTTCAAATGTTTCCATTATATTTAACAATTTCAACACTTTTAAAGTCCAAAGGCTTTATCTCATCTGAGATTCAAAGCAATCTCTCATGGTGAGTGCCTATAAAATACAAACAAGTTTCTGACATTCCTAGGAGACACAATCTCTTGACAAACTCCATGGTCCTCTGGCTCTTATAATTGTTCTGTTCCCTTTTCTGAAATGATCACTGGGCCTTACGTTATTTTGTCTCATTGGGAACATTGGGCCTGGGCTCTGCAGCTCTGCCTTTGAGTGGTTGTGGTTTTCTGTAATGGTCACCATCTGTTGCAAAGAGAAGTGGCCTTGATAAGGGGTGAGGACTACTCTTACCCAGGGGTGTGAGGACACATTTGAAATGTAGTTAGGAGATTGTGTCCCCTAGGTATGCCAGAAGCTATAATCATAGGTCTCAGCAACATGAATGCCTAAATATGAGCTGAGCAAAGACAACAGCAGTAGACGTGTAAACCTGGACAGGGTAAAGCCCAAGAGGCCTCTACACAAACAACTACAGGCAACTGAGGAATGCTAAGAGCAGGAAGAGTATACTAATAATTACATAACACCATGAGGCCATTCCTGGAAACATACATACAGCATACGGACAAAGCAGGTTGCATTTATGTGTGTCTCTCTCTGTCTCTTTCTCCTCTCTCTGCCTTTTTCTTTCTCTGTGTCTCTCTGTGTGTATATATATACACATACATCTATGTATGTAACAACAATTAAAAAAAATTGGCCATGAACTTTAAAGAGAATAAGGAGAGGTATATGGGAGGGTTTGGAGATAGGAAAAGGAAGGGGAGAATGATGAAATTATATTATAATCTCAAAAACAAAAGAAATAATAAGTAATTAAAAAATAAAATCCAAATGACATGCTTGCACAATAGCACAAAATAAACATTACCATTCCCAAATGGAAGAACCAGGGCTCAACAAGGACAAAAGCAAGACCAAGCTGCCGCAGAGCGAACACCAAATCCTGAGGCTCCATATCTGGGATCTGGGGTTTTGTGATAACAGTGTCTGGGCTCCACCCTTCGGGCTCTGTCACCTGCAGCACATAGCCTTTCTCGTGTGCAAGTTCCATGCCACCCTTTCCTCAGCAGGGATCCTAGGGTCCTGCCATCATCTCCACTGGAACTCAGGCCTTGATGTCAAAGCTTCACATAGTGGCCTCGCAGGGCCTCCTGGCAGGGACTTGAGCCTGACACACACACTTCCTGGCGTCATATACATTTAAGAACTGTGAGTCTGGATGCCATGAGACCCTGAATCTTTTAGCTTCCATGCAAAGGCCACACTGCCATATGTCCGACGCTGCCGAGTTGGTTACCAGAACCTGTTGTAGCCTACCCCTTGGACCACCACTGGTCAGCACCGGCCTAAATGACCTCCTCTGAACATTTTCACTACTGAACAAATTAGTGAAATTACCTTTAAATTCAACTTGACTCAGATTCTCAAGATACATGCAGAATAAAACCACATTCTTGGCCAAAATACTACATGAATGGCTCCATGCCTCCTGTTTCATTTCCGGATCGGGTACTTGTCCTCTGAGACCTCAGGAACCAACCCTCCATTGTCCGTGATTGTCTCAGTATTTTTGACTTTCAGATGTAGATGTAACCAACCATCTTATAAATAAGAAACACAGAACCAATGCAAAGAAGAAAGCCAAGAGGTCAGAGCTAAGAGCTAAAACCTTACCCTTCCTCCTGCAGTGGTCCTACCTCTCCGAAGGAGCCGCTACTTCCTGTGTTAAAGTCTTTATATAGTCTCTGTTCTGCCTTCTCATTGGTTGTAAACCCAGCCACAGGACTGCCTCATCACGGCCTGTTTGTATAGACCTCCAGGTGTTCTATGGTTGGTATTGAGATTAAAGGCATGTGTATCCAATGCTGGCTGTATCCCTGAACACACAGAGACTTACCCAGCTCTGTCTACCAAGTGCTGTGATCACAAGCATACACCACCACTGCCCTGCTTTCCTATGGCTTGCTAATAGCTCTGACCCCCAGGCAACTTTATTTATTAACATACAATTAACATTTTGGTACAAAAGAAAAATATCACCATATTCAGACTCCCTCCTGAATGGCCCATTAAGCTCTGCTTTCAGCATGTTAGGGCTTTCCTTGCCCTAAATACCAGACTCTTCCACATTCTAACTACAAAACAGCTCTAAAGGCCTAAGCAGTAAGGAATACAGTCACTTTCATCATTTCAATGGCCTTGCTTCTCAGCACCGATTTTCTGTCTTAGTTCTCTCTCTCATTACTGTGATAAAATAACTTGTCAAAAAACAAGTTGAGGATGTAAGAGTGTATTTGGCTCCAGTTCAAAGCTATAGTTTATCATGGTGGGGAAGCCACTGCAGCAAGGAGGTTGAAGCCGCTGGTTACATTGTATCCACAGCCAACAAGTATGGACGTGTGTCTTTCTAGATCTAGGTTACCTCACTCAAAACGATTATTTCCTGCTCCATATATTTACCTGTGCATTTAATAATTTCATTATTCTTTATAACTGAATAGTATTTCATTGTGTATATGTACCACAGTTCTCTCTCATGCATGGGTGCTAGTTTTGAATCTTTAGATATGTGTATGTTTCAGTTGGAGTATCCACAGAAGTCAGTAAACTAGCAAAGGACAAATGGGGAGGGTATTTCAATGGAAGAGGAATGGAACATAGATGGTATGAAGAGGGTGGAGAATGATGGAACAGGAAGGGATAAATGGGTGGGAGGTAGAAGGACAGGACAGAGGAGGAAGTATTGCTAACATTACAGACCTTTGCAAATGCCATACGGAACCTACTATTATAGAAGCTTACTAAATATATATGTTTATACACATCTAGGGAGTTTGGATGGAGTTTCCCTATAATGGGGCAGGGGGAAGCAATGCCTCTACAAGACATTATGGCCTATCAAATAAAAAGCCCAGTGCCAGGTATGGGTTACTGCTTCTCCAGTTACCAGTGGGGTCCCATAGTGCTACTTGCACACATTAATTAGGGTTTCTATTGCTGTGACAAGGCACCATGACCACAGCAACTCTTATAAAGGAAAACATTTAATTGGGATGGCAGCTTACAGTTTCAGAGGTCCATTATCATCCTGATGGGAAGCATGGCGGCTTGCCCACAGACATGGTGCTGGAGTAGGAGCTGCTACATTTTGATCTTCAGGCAACAGGAAGTACACTGAAACACTAGGTGTAGCTCATCCCTACATTGACACAGTTCCTCCAAGGCCAAACCTACTCCAACAAAGCCACACCTCCTAATAGTGCCACTCCCTATGAGCTTATGGGGGCCAAGTACATTCAAACCACCACACAGGGTATCGCCATTGTTCTTGGTTACCCTCCAGAACTTGAGGGTAGGACCCTGTTTCTGAAGATACCACATACCCTTCCCTTAAGGCTCAGGGATCCTGGTGGAAGAGAGGGTGGAAAAATTATAAGAGCTTGATGTAGTGGACAGTGAAACGGCGTTTTCTAAATAGAACAGGGCTGTTGCATACAGGCACTCAGAGTGGCAGAGCCTGCAGACACAAGACCTGCGCAAAGTCAAGCCAACCAAAATCTTAGCATGAGTGAGGGAAGGGTTTATTTTGTTCCACCCTACTGGCTGCTGAGGGGCAGGGAGTCAGCTTTCTTCAAGCGGCCCATTACTTCAGTAGCTAGTCCTGCACTCAAGCACATCCATCCAACACTAAGTGACCTCAGTGGACGTAAGAGAACCTGGAGTTGAAAGGGAACCATGGGGTTGGGAAGAATTAGAAGCAAGAGGATTCAAAGAGAGGGGGCTGTATTAGATCAAAATGCATTATCTGCATGTATGAAATTCTCAAACAATAACTAGAAGAAGGAGGAGGAGGAGGAAGAGGAGGAGAAGGACTTAATGAATGCTATGTTCAGCTCTCTTTTTCCTTTTCACACAGCTCAGGGTTCCAGCCAAGGAAATGGAATCACACAATGGGTCTTCTTACCTCAGTTAACCTAATCAGGGTAATCTCCCACAGGTGGCCTGTGCCACAGGGGATGACAGTTAAAATTATCAATCACAATAGTGACCGTAACCTACAATGCTGTGTTATATGTCAGGACTTTTTACTACAAGTTTGAGTCATTTACTGCTTAAAATCCTTTAGCAACTTTCTTTCCGATGTTCTGCTGTACTTTAACCATCAGCCTGTCTTTGGAGAATTGTAAGTATTTCATTACTGTGGGGGAAACAGCTGGATGAGGGGGCAAGGTTATTTCATGAGACATCATTGACAAATCAGATGGAAGTGGAGCTGTCACAGCATGTGTGAGATGCCGCAGAAGCGGCTCTGAGAGGGGACTTGACAGTGACTGTCTACCTCAAAGCCAGCTAAGGTAATACATGACTAATCCCAGCACTCAAAAGGTTGAGGAAGGGGGACTTGTGAGTTCAAGCCTGGCCTGAGATATAGAACAAGTTCCAGGCCAGCCAAAGCTACATGGTGAGGCCACAGCTTAAGTCCTCCATAGCAAAAAAACAAGTTAAATAAAAAATCTGTCAAATCAACAGATTAATGTCACATCTCAGTGAACAGAAAAGAAAAAATGAAGAGCAACAACAAAAACAAACAAAAACCCCAACAACCAGCCAACCAGACAAACGGGGGGAAAAAGACTCCTACAAAACCAAGCAAGGGTCTGGAGAGATAGCTCAGAGGTTAAGAGCACTAGCTGCTCTGCCAGAGGTCATGAGTTCAATTCCCAGCAACCACATGGTAGCTCACGACCATCTATAATGCATTCAGATGCCCTCTTCTGGCCTGCAGTGCAGACATCCATGCAGGCAGAACACTGTACACATAATAAGTAAATCTTAAGAAAAAAAAAACAAGTAAAATAAGCCTAAAGGTATTAAAAGAAACGAAATAATAAAGGTCCAAATAGAACAAATAATATAGAGGCCAGAGAAACAATGGAACATAGTACTGAAAGTACAGTGGATAAAACCTTAGCTACATCAAGAAAACCAGAGATAAGACTCCAATGAAAGAAAAAG
>CABHPR010077085.1:0-12809 GCA_902168415.1 Peromyscus melanophrys
CCGGGCTGCATGGGCCTGTGCTCCCTCACCGCCTGCCCCGGCAGCAGCCAGCAGAAGAGCTATTCTTCCTGACTCCTCTCTGCAGAGCCTCAACACCCTTGGAGGCCCCCTAGCCACACTGTGAGGCCCGGTAGCAGGCCAGGGTCCTGTGGGGAACCATGGAAGTGACACCTTCCCTATGTGCCAGCCTGCTATGCCACAGCCATCAGCCCTCACCATCTCAGACACAGCGATGACCATTGCCTCTTAGTGGACCAAACTTGTGAGTATCTGAGGCCCCCTAGCACCTTGTAATTAGTTTTGTAGTCCTGCTTTTGTCCCGAATTTCCTCACTCTGCTCGCCCTCACCACGTTTCCTTTTCTCAGTTTTGGAATGAGAATGTATATTTTGTGCCATTGTATGTTGGAAGTACGTGATCTGCTATTTAATTTTGATATTATAGGGTTTTCACTTCAGAGACCCCTGTAAGTCTCAGAAGAGACTAGGTTTTGGATGTTTGAGCCAGTGTTGCATATCGTAGACCATGGAGACTTTTGAAGTTGGACTAAATGCATTTTTGTATTATGATATGGGCACAAGCCTATTGGGGTAGGGAGTAGAATGTGGTGGTTCGAATAAGTATGGCTCCCATAGACTCATATATTTGAATGCATAGTCATTAGGGAGTAACACAGCTTAGAAGGATTAGGAAGTGTGGCCCTTTTAGAGGAAGCATGTCACTGGGGGTGGGCTCAAAGGTTTCAGAAGCTAAGCCAGGCCCAGTGGCTCTCTCTCTTCTTGCTCCCCAAAGATGTGGATGTAGAACTCTCAGCTGTATCTCCTGCACCATATCTACCTGTGTTCTACAGTATGAAAAGAGACTAAACCTCTGAAACTGTAAGCAAGTCCCAATTCAGTGCTTTCTTTTATATGCGTTGCTGTGATCATAGTGTCTCTTCACAGAAATAAAATACTGATTAAAACATCACCCCCATGGAGGTGGCCAGTAGTGAGCCTAGGGATTGGTTTTCTGCTTCTAGTCTTCCCAGGTCCAGGATTCATTGCGAGAGGAGGAGACATGTGTGGAGTCAGCCCACTTTCCCTTGCATCATCTTTCTCTCCTTTTCCTTAGTCTATAGAGGATGGGTCCAGGGCTGTGGGCAGCTGCTGTGTGAGGGTCCAGAGACTGGGGCTACAGTAGGCTTGGATAGGAAGCACAGGGAGCAGATTAACTCTATGCACGTGTTGCACTGGCTGTTGATTGTCTCCTGTGGCCCCTTATTGCCTCGGTCATGCCAGTGGCCCCAGCCCAGGTCTCAGGGCTGAATAGGATCATACTCTCATGTATGCCACATGCCTTTCCAGTTTGGGGGTCTGCCTAGCAGAAGTATTACCCCATTCTGAGTGCTCTTACTACCCAGCTGTGCTGACATGGGAAGCAGACATGAAACATGAGAGATCTGGGGCACCAGACAGGTCTGAGGCCGATTTGAGCAGCTGAGTGGTCTCCAGTCCTGTGTTCCCACTTGTCCCACCTGGGGACCAAAGAAGTTGAGACCATTCACTGGCCTGACTGCTGTCTATATAGGCTGAGAGTTGTCTTTCTTTATAACTGTTGCTGCCGTTTAAGCAATGGCTCTCTCAATCAGCAACTGCAACTCTGCTACCAAAGTGGTTCACCTCAAGGGCTGCAGCCTGAGGGGATTCTGTTTCCTCAGGCACTGACTCTTTAGGGCTTTGAAAGGAACTTATCTAAATCTCTGTCCCTCTAAAGAACTCAACATTCAAAGGTGGAGGTGGGATTCTACAGATCTGAGAGACTGAATAGCAAGGAGCCCACTTTCTCTCCTTGACTGCATCTCCCAAAAAGCCGGGAGTCCTTCTACCAGCCCCCACTTAAAAGCCCTTCTCCACCTGACTCCTCCCTACTGCTTCCTGTCAGCTAGTTGCTGACTCAGCCTCCTGACCACAGGCTAATTTTATTTAATCAAACCAAAGTATCACATCTTTGTGTCATTAAACAAATGTTCTAGAGCTTAAACACAAGTAACCCACCTTAAAATAGCATTCTATGACCATGTGTCTCTAGTTACAGATCTTGACTCACTCCTACATTTATTGTTTGACCTGCTCAGTCACTCAGTCTTCCCCTTCCATTTTATTTCATTCAGTAATTTATTGTATTCATTCATCCCTTCTTTTTGTTCTGTGTATTCATTCATCCAGTTGTTTAAAAAGTATATTTATTGGGTTTCTACACAAGGTGGCATAGTAATGTAGGTTATTTGGGAGATTTCTGTAGAGTACTTAGAGGTGTCTTCAAGTGAATGCCAAGGTTCTGAGACTTGTCCCTGTCTCTAGGGAAGAGGTACAGGGTAAGCAGACAGTGGTGACTTGGGAGTCAGGTTCACCATTGTAGGGAATGGAAGGGACATGGGCAACAGTTCAGCCCAACTCCTGCCAATTCTGCAACTGGACTCCTGACTTCTTCCTAGGCTTGGGCATAGAATGTTATATGATTTCTAATGATACTTATGAGCCACACCAAGGATCTTATAGCAAGCTAATGCCTGGTAGGTGTAGCATGAATCTTAAAGAGTCTTATTAATCAAATCAAACCTGAGCCAGGTATTGAGGTAAACACTGGAAGATCAGACAGAACAGGCCACAGCCACCTCACCTCGCCAGTTCCTCAGCTGGTCTTGTTTCCTCAGACTGGAAGCCTCTAAGTCCTCATCCAGAATGAATCTCAGCTGAACTGCTACTAGAAGCCTGAAAGCTTAACCAGCCAAAAGCTTAACCAGCCAAATGCTTCTAATTTATGGTCCTCACGTCTTATATATCTTTCTGCTTTCTACCATCACTCCCTGGGATTAAAGGCTCACTTTCTGGGATTAAAGGCGTGAGTTACCATGCTTGGCTGTATCCTTGAACAGATGGATTTCTGCCTCTGGAATGCTAGGATTAAAGGCGTGTGCTACCACTGCTTATCCCAAGTATTTAGTGGCTTTTCTGTTCTCTGACCCCAGATAAGTTTATTAGGGTACACAATATTTTGGGGAACACAATACCACCACAGGTAGGTGTTGCTTTAGAACAGGTGTCTCAGGCATCAGTCACATGCCACCAGCCCCAGTAGCCTAGGGCAGGCCCTGCTCTTTCCTCCTAGGAGGCCTCATCCTGGCTGGGTCTACATGTGAACCTCTACTGTCTTACTCTCTTGGTCCTAGAATCTTCTTCCTAAGTTCTAGTTCTAATTGATTTTGCTGCTGTTTTGTGCTTGAAGTTGGCCTCTGGCAGAGGTCATAGAGACCTAGCCATGACCCTACCATATGTAGATCCCCCCACCTCTATGCCTACCATAGTTGCAGCTGACATAACAAGAGCCATTTGCAGCCTTCCATGTTTACAGAAACACCCATAGCCTTGGTCTGATTTCTCTTAGTTTCTATTTTTGGTTTTGTCTTTTGTTTTGAGAGAGTCTCCTTTTGTAGCTCTGGCCAAAATGAAGACATCTAAAGACATATACCCTGATATACTTTTTAAGGCAAATGTGGAAAATAATTACATCATAAGCTCAGAGTTGACCATTTTCATTTAATTTCCTCTTCGTTGTTTTAATATATATAATATTTTATATATACATTACATATACATGTATATATACATATACATATACATATATATGTATACTATTTTTGTGATATGGAGATTAAATCTTAGGGATTGCAGATAGCAGCCAAGCACTCTATCACTAAGCTCCACCCCCAACCCGCTTCTTATTTTTCATTTGAGACAGAGTCTAACTAAGTTGTCCAGGCTGGTCTTGAGCTCACTCTGTAACCTAGGCAGGCCTTGAACTTCTGTATTAGCCTCCCCAGTAGCTGGGATTACAAGGCTAATCTAACAGTCCTGGCTATAAAGATATTTTTGGTAGAAACATATTTAATAGGCACAGCTGGGTCTGGTAGCACAGGCCCTTAATATTAGCTACCAGAAGGCCAAGGGAGGAGGGAAACCAGAACAGGAGCCACACAGTTGGTAAGTCTCCATATCTTACAAGAATGTTTTTGTTTCCTAAACCTAATGTACCCAGCAAAACCACACTGAACTTGTGATCTCATGATGTATGACTGCTCTTTGCCTTGCAAAATGTTTTCAATATACTTTGATCTATACCCCATATTGTATGACTTCCTTCCACATGATTATAATTATTATTCCTATCTTTCATTGTATGTTTTCTAACAGCCAATTATCTTGCCCCTGTAAACACACTTAAACTGTTTTCCATTACTATAATCTTTCCCAATAAAAGGGACCCCCAAAAGCCAGAAAGGGTCTGCTCTCTCAAATCCGAACTTAGATTAAGATTGTTTAGGTGAGGTGGCCAGTCCCCATGTTCCTCTAAAATAAAGCTTGCTTTAATTGGACAGTAATGGAGTTGATATTTCTCCTCATACATGATGTTTAACATTGGAAGATTGAAAATGTAAGGTCTGCCAGGGCAACTTATTTCAGTATTTTCCCAGGGGCCTGCCTTGAGAAAATCCCTCCTAGGGTCCTGGGGAAGAACACTATGTCCAGTGTGGGGTTATCTGAGCAAAAAGAATCTATGTACACTATGCTCATTCATCCATTTACTTTATTTCTCTAAGACAAAATTCTATCTATACAGCTTCAACTCTGTCCTCACATTCCGCTCCTCTGTGTACCCACTTTTCCTGTCCTCTCATGGTCCTATGCTCCTGTGCTTTTGATCTCATCTTTTCCCTCTGTTCCTTTGTCCTCCATCTTTCCTTCCTTCCTCCTTACTAATTGGCCTGAGCTAGTCTGCCTTACCATCTACCAATACTCTGCTTTGTTATCTCTTCTCTTGCCGCAACTCTCTGCCCCTACCAGGAATTCTGCTCCAGTTTTTACTGCACCTGGTTAGGCAAAAAGCCCTATTGTCCTGAGTCAATAGCTCTGCAGTGCTACTAGGCCTGAAGGGAAGGGATTGTCTGGGCTTCTTTTGCACATGTATGCTATGTATGCATCTACAGTCCGCCTGTCTCCTAGGCTCTGTAGGGGTGTTACCTAGTAGATCAGTAGTAGGTCTGAGAAGCTTATTTTGCTTGCCATATCACAGTAGTATATGAGCACACAAGAATTTCATAGCAGAAGACAGCTGATATATATTAAAAGCTGGATAACTCCAAATATTCCTTGATAAATGGTTTCCCTCTAGAAAAATTCCTTGATCTTTCTAGATATAGCTTTAATATATGCAGATGAATCTCTATAGTATATTCTTGTGGCTTGCTGCAAATTTAAGTAAGACTCTGTCTCTTTGTTCAAAATAAAACAATAAGAAGTGAGTTGAGGATATATAGAGCTTAGTGGTCAAACATGCATGAAGCCATAGGTTCAAATCCTAGTACTGATAAAATAAGAATAAGATAAACAGAGGATTTATCTAAAGAGATTCTATAGTTCCATGTGTTTCCAGACATCTATTTTGAGGCCTGGGCTGTGTAGCTCATTTAGTAGAGTATCTGCCTGGTATTCTGGAAGCCCTGGGTTTGATCTTCCATAAACTGGAATGGTGGTGCACACCTGTAACCTCAGCCTTAGGAGTCAGAGGCAGGATGATAGGAAGTTCAAGGTCATCCTTTTG
Source organism: Peromyscus melanophrys (assembly GCA_902168415.1). Taxonomy (NCBI): domain Eukaryota; kingdom Metazoa; phylum Chordata; class Mammalia; order Rodentia; family Cricetidae; genus Peromyscus; species Peromyscus melanophrys. The sequence goes on from CABHPR010077085.1 coordinate 5,640, forward strand.
CTACATAGTGAGTACAAGGCAGCCTAAGCTACATGTCTCTGTCAATATTCTTCCCATCTTTTTATATTATGTATCTTTTCACTTTTTTTCTGTTTTCTAAAAGTTCTTTTATCAACCATGTAGTTTTCAAAACAAAGGCTTATTTATTACCTTTTGATTAAACCCATTCCCAAATATTCTATTCTAATTGATGCCTTTGGAAATGGGGTCATTTTCTTAATTTATTTTATAGAATCTTTCATCAATGCTTGAGAACAAATTATGTGTGTTGTTTTCAATCCTATAACTTAACTGAAATTTATTATTCCTGACAGACTTTTAGTATAGATTTTATAATTTTTCCTGCTTGGACGTCATGTTATTTGTAAAAATAAAACCACTTGCTTTCTGACTTTTTAATTTTTTTAAAATTTTTTTCCAGTTTCATGCATGTATAGAATGTGTTATGTTCATATTCATCCACTTATCCTCTCTTGACCCCTCCCACTCCCTTCTTCACAACTAGACCCCCCCACCCCACTTGCATGTCTTTTTTAAAATGTAGGTGTTTTTTAATCTAGGTAGCCCCACAGCTGTGTCCATGATTGCAATTGACAGGTCATATCCAGAAGACAGTGCTCCACAGCTCCCCTCACTACTCACTACTCTCTAGCTCTTACAATCTTTCTGCATTATTTGGGCTTCAGAGGAGGGGATGATATAGATATCCTACTTAGGGCTGGAAACTCATCATTCACTTATTCTGAGCAAGTATTCTATTTATGAATCTCTCATTAACTGTTGCCCTGTGTAAAACAAAGCTTCTCTGACCCAGGATTAGAGTAACATTAGTCGTTGGGTATAAATATATACATTAAGAAGGCAGTTGGGCTGTGTGTCAATTTAATTATTTAATGAAACATTACTAGTAAATTCTTCCCTTACTTATGATATCTGTGCCTGTGACATTCTCAGCCACAAGCTTGAGATCAGATCACAGCACCAGGCATGTACCTGCGTATAACCAGCCCCATATTGGTTATAGTCATGTCACTATTTTATCAATGGGCACACCTTGACTGAGACTGCTAGAGTAGAATGCAGGGTCCACAGATAGGAAAGTCATTGATAAATTTTCTCCACAGCGGCATGTTTAGCACCTCTGGCAATACAGATACTGTCCAACAGAGATGAAGCTTTCAGCTCAATTGCACCTTGATTTTTGCCCTGTGTTCAAAGTTATTGTGTCTTCACTTTAGAGTCTAGAAGTCTCTTATTTCATTATCTTGTCTAATTGATTTCATTAGGACTTCTAGTACTGTTATAAATTATTATGGCAGAGGTATGCATGTTTGCCTTATTCTTGGCCTCACAGGAAAAGCTTTGAAGTTTTCATTATTGGGTATGATGATAACAGTAGGTTTATCACACATGATATTTATTGTTTAGATAACTTCCTTCTATAACTAAATGGTTAAGTGTTTCCATTTTGAAAGGCTGATAAATTTTAGCCAAATAAGAGTAAAGAGATGGCTAGTCAAAGGGTATAAAATGTAACCTACAGGAATTGTGATAGTTATGGGTGAATTTTTTAAATCTGATTGTCATTACTGTTCCTCCTAATCCTCTCTCTATATTAAATCACAACATTTACCTTGTACTTACTATATTGTCAAATGTGCCAAGCCCCAACCCTGGAACCTTCATGACGCCCAGGATTGCCACCCTGGGAAGAACTGCCCTCCCAGTAAGGTTTTCTCCACCTCTTAGAACCACCCATCCCCTTTGGGACTACCACCTTAGAAGGATGATGTTGGTCTATGAGTCACCATTGCTGACACTGTGAACATACAGCGAACATCAGGGAATTCTTATTCTGAATCCCCGGTGCAATGCACTGCTTCAGATGTAGTTACAGTAACAAACACTTTTCACTAACCATTTTCAGAATAATTTGCCTCTTATTATTTTTACAACAAATAGTAAGACTTGGGATTCCTGCTTCCATGATTACCTGGCAGCTCTTCTGAAACACCATTGAATTCAGTGCCTGACCACACTTTGTTATCCCTTCCCAGGAGTATTATCAGGGTGATAGTTACTTTTAGGGATGTGAGTTAGGAATTACTTCCAAGTGAATGAATGGCTCTATCACAGAAGAAAATTCACATCCATGCTCCATCTAATGGTAGAACTTTGGCTTGTGTTGGTGACCTCATTATTCCTCTAAAATGCATTGTGTATACAAAATGCTAGTCCAGTTCCATGTGCTTCAGCAGGAAAACTTTTCATTTGGAGAAAAAGAATGAAAAATTAAAGAAGTTCAGGAGGCTTCAACACTATAGGCTTTTCATGCTACAAATAACTATTTCATCACTTAAAATAGTTTACATTAAGGTAGGTAAGTATTGTAACTGCTGTAATTTTAGGGTCCCATGCTGATAAGTTTTTTTCTGCTTCTTGCAAGCTCTGTTTTAGTGTGTGTGTTGACTCGCAGTGATAGGAAGCATGACCTTGATTGTTTTGCATTGGGTACACAATGCCTCTGCAAGTAGCCAGTAATGGCACTGTTGAAACTCAGTGGTCCATCTGCCTCCAGTGTTGAGTAAACACTCAGCTTGCTCATAAGTTTCATCTGATGCTTTCAATTCACTTCCTTAGAAGTGAAGATTCCTCAATCATTCTTCTGGATACAGAATAATTTTTCTCTTCCCCATTTTTTTATTTTTTATTTTATTTTATTTTATTTTATTTATTTATTGTTTTTGAGATGGGGTTTCTCTGTATATCCCTGGCTGTTGGAGAATTCCCTCTGTGGACCAGATTTGCCTCTGCCTCACAAGTGCTGGGATTAAATGTTTGCTCCACCACTGCCACCCAGTTGAATGGACAACCTTTTAACTTTTATCAAGCCATATATTTGGCTGTGTCATTGTTTACTTTGCATATTTTATGATTTTACTTGAATGTGTCCAATGAAACCTTTTGATGTGTGAAACACTTCTTAATTTACAACAATGTATTGAAATGAGCATTGAGAAAAAACACTTCTTTTTGTAACAAAAATACATTTTTTTTTGTTACAAAAAAGACCTCAGAAGTACTATTTTACTTTGACATCAAAGCTCTATTCCTCTTTAGCAGAAGGAGTCAGGGCCTCCAGGGTAAATTTGAAGCTCTGGATGGCCGCAGTTTACTTTGAGGTCAGTAAAGAAATCTGCTTCTAGCATGGGACTTTCTTTGGCTTCTGTTCTGATTGAGACTCAAGAAGGAAATAAGCAATTAGACTCTGAGTCTCAAGACTGAGACCTGTCCCTGCCCTGACACTTGTTCTTATCTTCCTACTCTATTTGAGAATAGCCCTTGCCCCTTGTCTACCCAGATGTGAAGATAAAGCTAAGCACCTCCTCAGAAAAGCCTGGAGACAGCTCCCTTGTTCCCCATAGTCCTCTGCCAGGGCATTTCAACTAGCCCCTTAGAGCAAGGAGTGTCAGTTCATTGTCTAGTATGGGAAACAAAAGGTTTCTACATCCAAACAGAAACCTGTAAGGTTAACCTCCCCCTCAGGTACCTCAGCTGAGAAAGCAAAACTGGGATGTCTCAGCCAGATGCTAGGTTTGTGCTCAAGTAAATCCAAAACAGAGAGCCCTTTCCCAGGAATGTGTTTGAATGAGAGGCCAGCAACCTGGCAAACTCTAGGAAACTGACTTCACTTAGACCCAGCCTGCCAGAAGAGGTTGCAGGTTCTTGCTAATTTTTATAGACACCTTTTCTGGGCAGGTAGTAACATTCCCTACCTGGACTGTAACTGCACAAGCTGTAGCTTAAAAAACTCAGAGAACTGGTCCTCCTTCCTTCTCCAGCAGTGGGTTCCAACAGTGGCCCAAGGTTCATATCCCAAATCTCTCAATTTATAGAAAAAGTTTTAAGGGCTAGCTTGGGAACTTCATTGTGCATATAGACCTCAGTTCTGAGCAAGAAGCAAGAATGAAGAGGATATTAACAAAAACTAACAAAACTCATTACAGTCTGGCAAAGAGCAGGTCGATCTCCTTCCCTTTGCTTCACATGGGGTCCTGCACCCCATATGGTAGGGATTTTCCCCATATGAGATTGGGTTTGGAAGATATGTTTTTCTGGCTCAGAGACCCACAGCTTGCAGAACTCTCTAACTCTTCCTTTCTCATCACTACAGGCTCTCCAGTCTTCCAGAAAGGTTATTCATCATACAATACAAGAGAGTCGGCCTACTGGCAAGTCCACAGGTCCACTACCAATTTACTTTTGTTCAAGACTGATGAATTATCTGGGTCAATCAAATAGCCAAAGGAGTTCTGGAAGCAACTTGCAAAGGAAAGGACCCAACATGGTGATTCTCTCTACTCCTATGGCTGTGGTAATATCTGGCATTACACCATAGATTCACCACACACAGGTCAAGAAAGTGAAAGACATAGATGCTGCCATCAAATGGACTGTCTTCCAGACTATGGACCCATTTTTGTTAAGTTTCATTGATGCCAAGTCCTTCCATTCCCTGTCTCTCTACCACTAATGATTCCCTGTCTCTCTACCACTAATGTTTTGTCATGGTCCAACTCCCTCTACCTTCAGGCCTGGACCAGGGAGTTGAAGAAGACAAATATAAGAAAGGTATTAGCTAATGTGACTACAGACCAGCAAGTTATATTTATCTTTACCTTTTCTCACTGATGCCCACTTCAAGTGTCTGGTTGTATTAGAAAAAGAGAAGCTGTGGGAGTTTATATTTTGAAATTGAAGCACAGAATTTACAATTCTATGTATACCCTTCAACCGGTCTCTCTTGTTGCCAAGAACAAGGGATTTTCCATTGCACAAAATTGTGTAGTGAAGAGGCTTCCTGGATACACTCAATTAAATGTATAAACAAAGTGAAAAATGTAATCCAATAGCCATAAGATTAAAGATCTGTGAAAAGTTTTTGCATCCTGATAAGCCTCTCTGCTGATTCAGCAATCCAAATCAGAGCAAATCAGACCAAATTAGAATAAGCCCCAGTTTAATGGGTTAAATGTTCCCAGATGATTCTCCAGCCCCCTCAGAGAGGAGACAGGGACTGAAAAACTACATGTCTGTTTTTGGGGGGCAGTTTAAATACCCTGAGGAAGAAGTGGTCTTGCACATCTTTTGGGGGAGAAGCCGTGTTTGGTGGGACTTTCTCAGGGGCAGGCTCTGGGAAGAGAGGTGGAGGCCCACTAGAACATTCCAGACTCTTTGAGTATATAGATGCCAGTATGCCAGGGGCTGAGTTGGAGCTTCTACCAGAACAATCTGAAATTTCATTAAGAAATAGTCTGGTCTTTGGGAAACAGGGAAGACCTGGAAAATCAGACTCCATGGTATAGGAATGGGCCCTGGGAATAAATTTACTGTACAGCAGAAACCAGCCTCCCAGATGTCCACAGACTTTTGGGTCCTTACAAATATCTATCCACGCCACATCCCTATCCAACTGTCCCCTCCAAAGCCCTTTATACTCCTGGAACCAGAATCCCATCTCCCACTTTGCAGAAAGCTGAGGGATCCCCATCCCTATTTTCTACTCTTTACTTAATCATTTCCAGGCAGAAGTCGGCCAGATTGTTGGTTATGCTTAGGTACCTCAGGCCCTGTACTACATAGGGATGGAAACTAACCTGACTGTCAGTCCATTGACTGACAAAATTCATTGTGACTGGCAGCATCCCAAATTAACATTAGAGGACTTGATAGCAGGCTCTAACTTCTCTAATACCCCAAACCTCTAACCTAGATGCTTCCCTGTATCCTGATGTCTGCTATTCGTCCTTGCAGGTTAACTCATCTGGATAACAGCAATATTTCTGGCTCCTGGTATGACTTGGTGGGCATTTACTAATGATTTAACTAAATGCTTCTTCTGATGCTTTCTAAACTGAGAAAAAACCCTTTTCCCCCTTTATGCATCTTAGTATACATTCCACCCAAGGTATATGTATATAAAGGGGAAGAAGGGAAATACATTTACATACTGAACTACAGAGAGAGGTGGTGGGGAGAGGAAAGGAGGAAGTGAGGGAGGGAAAGAGGGAGGGAGAGAGAGAGAGAGAGAAAGAGAGAGAGAGAGCGCTGTCCTCAGACCTGGTTTGTGCAGGCATAGCCAGCTCATTAGCCTTTATTATGGGAGATAAAAACTTTTTAAAAAACTTAGTAGATAGGTTGATCAGGACCTAGAGTTATTGAAAAATTCCATTTCTGAATTAAAGCAAGTTAGATTCCTTTATGGAAATGGTCCTACAAAATAGGATTTAGACTTACTTCTCAGTAGATAAGGAAGATTTTGTATGGCTTTGAAAAAAACACCTGTTGTTTCTATGCAAAGAGATCAGAACTGATTTAAAAATCCTTTCCATGGTTGGGGAAAAACTGAAAAGAGACAAGGACAGTAATTAGATAATTGGTACCAGTCTTCTTTTGGTCCCCCTCAATAACCACTCTGCTATCAGTACTAGCAGGGCCCTGCATCTTAAACTGTATCATCAATTTTGTATCAGCTCAGTAAAATTAATGGTCCTTAGGATGAACTGTACCTCTTTAGAGCATATGTGTCCGTGATTTGACTCATCTACTCAGACTAGTGGGCAGCACAACAGGCCGCAACACCTTAGCACTACTGACTCCATGAAGGAGTCAGGCCCTAACGCTGAGCACATAGAAAATACCACCTGCCAAAACAACCAGACCTAATCCATCAAAGTCCATGGTTCTGGGAAACTCTATAAAACCTTGCTTTTGGGCTTCTGTACTTATGCTTCCAACTTACTGTTCTTACTGCCTGAGGTGTGTCAACCCAGGATAGGTTTCTTGTGTTTAACACTCACCCTAAGAAATTCTTGGGGCTATACTTGGTCATAAACACCCAATCTAGTCACATTCTTATGGTGATATTTTTCTTTTGTACCAAAATGTTAATTGTATGTTAATAAATAAAGTTGCCTGGGGGTCAGAGCTATTAGCAAGCCATAGGAAAGCAGGGCAGTGGTGGTATACGCTTGTGATCACAGCACTTGGTAGACAGAGCTAGGTAAGTCTCTGTGTGTTCAGGGATACAGCCAGCATTGGATACACATGCCTTTAATCTCAGTACCAACCATAGAACACCTGAAGGTCTATACAGACAGGCCGTGATGA